>JANBOH010000112.1:0-45498 GCA_027478445.1 Coemansia asiatica | reverse complement strand
AAAAAAAAAAGTAATCTGACCCATAAGATCAAACAATACATTTTTAGATGTGCATCAGATATTGATTTTGCACTGTGCGTTGCCGCATTTTCTGTAAATAAGAGGTAAAATATTATTTTATTTAGTGCCACTTATTTTTTTACTTTTTATTTTTAAATTTGTCGCTATTTCGTTTATTTTTTATTTAAAATATAATATTGCGCATATTAAGAGATACTTTTAAGTAGAGGGAAAAAGTCGTTTTTTTTTGTTTTTAAAAGGATACTATTACTACTAGACTGTCTGTTTTTGTTATTTTTCTTCCTTCTTCAAAATGGCCGATTCCGAGCAAGCAGTAGTAGCCCACTATCTTTCAAAGAAGCCTACAGGAAACACTGAGGTTGATGCCTACAGAAAACGGCTCTTGCGCCAACCCTACGATGCCGATGCCTGGTTTGGTCTTCTTCGAACGGTTAAATATGCAAACGAGCCTTCGCTGCTTTACGAGTCGTATGAAGATGCCCTGAAGCAGTATCCGAGCTCTGGGCATCTGCTTGCTAATTTTGCTGAGCTAGAGATTAGTCGTGGAAATAAAGAGAGTGCTGAAGCTGTGTTCAATAACAATCTGTTTAATGTACCCTCAATCGAGCTATGGCAATGTTACTTGAACTATGTTTTAAAGTCAAATGTGGATGACCAAGGCCTGGTTTCTGGGCCAGAAAGCAGGTTAACTGTAACTGACTGCTACAAACTTGTCTTGGAAAACATCGGATGTGACCGTGAGGCTGGAAAAATATGGGTTGACTATATTGAGTTTATAAGCTCTGCACAGGTAAGAATAGAGAAAAATATTAGTAATAACAAGAATAACAACAATAGTAAATGGCAACAGCGATTGCGATAACAATTAAAAAAGAAGGGAGAGAAAAGCAAAGGATTTCCTAAAAAGCATAAAATAGTCAAAGCACCAACACCCCACACTCACACACAAACCCTCGTTAAAAGTGAATAAAGCAGACATCATGATGTATATTTTTTTCTTTGGATAAATGTCACGGGTATTTGTGCCAATTTCTAATAATTGCTTAACAATTTCTTTATTTTATTACCTAGACGCATGCCCAGTACGAGGAACAGCAAAAGAATGACCAGCTGCGCGAAGCATATCACTCGGCAGTTTCCATTCCTGTAATTAAAGTTGAAGAGATATGGAAAAAGTACGATGTGTTTGAAAACAATCTGGACCGCGCAACAGCCAAGCAGCAGCTATCAAGAATGTCAAGCTTGTATATGACTGCACGCACAGCCTTGCGCGAGACGAACAGGATGTGGGATGTAATCAAGAGATCGCAGCCGCCGCACGGCTTGCCAATCCCGGCAAAATGGACTCGTCGCGAGGTCGAGTACCTTGATGCATGGAAGAAGTATCTCAAGTGGGAGCTATCTAATCCGCTGCGCCTGGAAGATACCAGCGCTCTGCACAAGCGGGTCGTGTATGCATATAACCAAGCGTGCATGGCGCTTCGGTTCTATCCAGAGGTGTGGATCGAGTTTGCCGACTATCTGCTTTCGCACGAGCAGCCTAACGAGGCCCTGGATAAGCTGGAGTCTGCCAGCCATATACTTCCAGATAGCCTGGCCGTGCAGTTTGCCTATGCCGAAATGGCAGAGAGACTAAGGCAGCTACAAGTTAGCAAGCAGGTATATACGCAGGTTGTCAGCGCAACGCGTGCTGAGATTGAAAAAACCAGCGAGAAATATGCTTTGAAACTAGAAAAACTAGATAAGCAGATCAAGGCGCTGGCTGCAAAGAAGGATGCCGAAGAGGACGAGGATGCCATGCAGGGTGTTGTCGACGGTGCAGACAGTCTAGCCATCCTTTCTTCTGACTCTGATAGCGATAACGATAGCTTGATGCCAGAGAGCAACAATGGTATTGTCGATGATGCCAGTGAAGCTTCATTCTTTGGCAACAGCAACAACAATGGAGACGATGAAGAAGAGCCACTAACACGTGTCGAAAGAGACCGCAAGGCTATTGAGAAGCGTATCAAGAAAGTAAAGGCACGTATGGAGCGTCGCTTGGAAGAAAAGCGCGAGACATATACGCTGACATGGATCATGTATCTGCGCTATTCGCAGCGCACTGAAGGCATCGAGAGCGTACGCCAGCTGCTGCGTCAGGTCCGCAATGAGCCTGCTGGATTTATCACTTATCATGTCTATGTGGCAGTTGCCCTGATGGAGTACCATATAGCCAAGAAGCCAGTAATTGCTGGTAAGCTGTTTGAGCTTTGCGCAAAGTCGTACTCTGATCAGCCCGATTTTATTGCTGAGTATATGAGCTATCTGATTAATTCTGGCGACGACACCAATGTCCGTGCGCTGTTTGAGCGATTCCAAAGCACTTCTGTTGGCGACTCGAGTCATTTGTGGTCGACGATATCCGATTTCGAGAACAACTACGGAGATATGAGCGCTATTTTCAAGATGGACAAGCGCTTTATTGACAAGTTTGACCACGAGAATATCCTGACCAGAATGGCAGCGCGCTACAGCTATCTCAATGTAAACAAGGTCGCTATTAGCGAGTTTGGATTTCCCTTTAGAAAGGATGCTTTCGGGTCCAACTTTGACGAGCAACGCCGTCGCGGAGCTGCTTTTGACGAGCGAGGCTTAGCTGTCGATGGCTTGGCTATGGGTGGTGCTATTTCCGCAGAGTCTGCTGGGGAGAACCTGGATATTGGCGTAGGATCAATGACTGGTCGAGGACTCAACAAGGCACAGCTTCTTGCGCCAGTCAGTGCTGGTCGCTATGTCAAGCCACAGGTTTCTGCGCTTGACGAGTACAATCCTCCAATCGAGCCGTTCTCTGTCGCAGAGCCTCTTCCATACACCATGACGCCAATGTCTGCTGGCATCGGCAGGCCGGAGTCTGGAGCTGAGTTTGCGTCAGCTATCATCAAACCAAACATTCAGTTACTTGAGCAAGGCGATGTGCTGAGCTATGTGGCAGCATCGGTGGCGGCCCCCGATACATCCGAGTTCGATAACTGCCCGCTCAACATTGATGCCCTTCTGACAGCTGTCATGGGTCAGAGCAACATCGTTCCTCGCGCTCAATCGGGCTATAGGCCGCTTGCATATATGCCCTGGCTTCTCCATGGCAACGATCACCAGCAAAAGCCGCACTACAACAATAGCAGTGGTAGCAGCAGCTCTTACCGCAGAAATGACAGACATCTGGGCGACTCGTACTCGTCGCGCAGCCGCAGCAGGGGCCGTACAGGAAGCGTTGATGGTGATAGCTATCGTGGCCAGGGCAGCACTAGAGGCTATTCGCGAGGCGGCTATCACCAGCATCGCCAGACGCCATACTCGCGCAGTGACAGCCGCTCTTCCTACAAGGGAGGCAGCAGCGGTGCTTATCGTAGCTCCAGAAGCCGTGACCAGGGCAGCTACCAGGGCAGCGACAATCGCAGCTATCACTAACTTTTAAAAAATTTGCTTTTTTCTTTTTTTTTTTTACGATGATCAAGTGATTTCGTTTGTTTTTGTCAAAACGTTTACAAAAGATTGATTTTTGTTTACTATAAAATCGGTCGAAATTAAAAACCGAGGGTTCACAATATACGCGCGCGAAAATAAAAAAGCGAGCTTATTTCGCTTTTTCATATTTTATTTTATTTTTATTTTATCTTATTTTCCTCTACCCTGTTTCGTTCGCTACTTTTAATATATTATTGCAAATTGACTTTATTTTTTTGTTTTGAATTCACTCATTCTTTGTCTATATATTTCCTTGTTCCTTTACATATACTGTACTTGTTATTTTGTTGCTTTTTCTAAACAAAACAGAACGGCCATGTCACACGGAGGTGCGTCTGTTATAGCACGGACACTTACAACAAGCGTGCCACAGACGGTCTTGGTACCACCACAGATCAGCAGCGATGTATTTGTCAGCTCAGACGGCGTCTCCATTCCGTCAGTTATAGAGAATGCCAAGGCCAAGCCAAGGCCACAATACTACAGGATCATCTCATTTCTAGGAAAAGTGCGTGTATATCATTATTTCTTTTTTGCATATATGTATATGCGCTATGTTTAACAAAGCCATCGTATAGTATAGCATTGATAATGAGGACGGTGATGATATATCTTGCTAAATCTCTGTGTTTTTCATTTGTATCTTCTTTTTTAAATGATGTAGGGTGCTTTTGGGCGCTGTTACGAAGTGACAAAAAAGGATAGCCTAGACAATAAAACTTATGCGTGCAAAATTCTGTACAAAGTGAATATTACCTCAGAAAAGATATTCGAAAGGGTCAAGTACGAGATGAAGGTCATGAAAAGGCTGCCAAGTCACGAAAATGTTGTTGGATTTTTTGATCTTTTTGAGGATACCGGCCATCTGTTTCTGTTGATGGAAAAGTGCACGAGCAGGACATTGCATGATCTGCTTTTGCGGCGTAAAAAGCTGACCGAGTTTGAGGCACGCTATTTTATGAACCAGCTAGCTGGTGGGATTGCTGCTTTGCACAGAGTGGGCATAATCCATCGAGACATCAAGCATAGCAATCTGCTGCTGGACAGCATGAATCGGATCAAGATTGCTGACTTTGGTCTATCGACTATTGTGGAGAGCTCTGAGGACCGCAAGCTTTCGTTTTTGGGAACTCCAAACTTTTTAGCGCCAGAGCTGGTTACCAAGGGAGGGCATAGTTTTGCCGTTGACGTGTGGGCAGCAGGCGTGTTGCTGTTTGTCATGCTCTATGGACGGCCGCCATTTAGCGTTCGCCACAACACTGCAGAGAATAACATCAAGCAGCTTTATCACAGAATTGCAGCAGAAGAAATTGATTTTCCCACAGATATTCATGTTTCGTACTCTGTGCAAAACTTGATAAAAAGAATGTGCTGCAAAGACGAAAGCCAACGCATGCTAGCGGGGAACATATGCTCGGATGCCTGGTTTATTGTTGCTGGAACTTCGGGGATTCCCCGATCGATGCCCCAGTCAATATTTGCCAAGCCTATTCATAATATCGAGGAGTACAGGGCGCTTGTAGGCTCCAATGTCGATATAGAAAACAGTATAGCTGATCAGGAGGGCATCAAGAAGCAGCTACCATCAGCAGCCAGTATTCGCTCGGTGCGACGCCAGCCTCTTGAGCCTATACCAGAGAACGGGATGCGGACAAGCAATGCGGCAGCAACAGCAATATTAATATCAAACAAGACACCAGTTGCATCTATACGCTCAACGAGACAGTCGCACATAACGCCCTTGACAGCTACAACTGACAAAGAGAACAGAAGAAGCGAGCAATATTCGACACACAGCTACTCGCTAAGGGCACGCAGTGGCAAAGCAGAGAGCAATGGCAGCCAAGCACGCGACTCGTATAGAAAAACAGCTCCACCGCCGCTAAGTATCGATAATCGGTTGACACGATCACGCTTATCGGCTCTAAAAGGGGCCACCGACGTCAGCAATCGGATTCAGGCTGAGATCGGGCAGTCAGTAAGTATCTCCGAGGGCTATGTTCCGTCGCTGCTTAGATGGAAGGATCGGTTGCGGGGATTCTGCGAGCAGACAGAGATTTATTCGAAGCAGCCTATCAGCGTCCTTCGAAGAAACCTTGCCGGGGTTTTCATGGATGAAGCTAGGAACTATCCTCGCGTAGGCACCCATGTGATCAACTGGTGCACGCTGCCTAAATACGGATTTGGGTTTCGATTGAGCGACAGGACCAATGGCGCGCTTTATAACGACAGCACCTCGCTATCATACGTCGAAGAGTCTGACAGCTACGTCTATGTCCGGCCATATCTTAGCCGCACAAGCATAGGCTACTACCCGAACGAGAGGCTTCCCAAGTCTCTGGAGAAAAAACGGCGCTTGCTGCATATGTTTGCTCACCAAATCGACAAAAAGTTTAGCTCCAACGTCGACTATGATATCTGCCCTCGCGAGGAGCTCACATCTTCGAACAGGTGCATACTGCAGGCGCTGTCGACCACGGCAGGCGTTGTGTTTTTGCTTACCGGTGGCATGCTGCAGTTTGCTATGAACGATCGCTCGAAGCTGTTTCTGTACCAGGACGCGCATATCTTTTTCAAGGACAGAAAGGGCCGCAAATGGCACTTTGATCTTGACAAGGGACCGGCAATGCTGATATGCGATCCGCACATCAATGTTGAGCAATTTCTGCTATGTCTGGGCTATGCACAAAAGGTGCTGATGGGCTGGGATTTGCCAGGATAGATAGTCATGTATTGTTTCTTTTAATGCCTTGTATGTATTGTCTAATTAATTTTATATAATTTTATATATGCAGTTGATGACAACGGTCTGGACAACTTTGACCATTGCGTAATTTTTTCTATATTGACTGTATTTTGCTGATAAAATCTAGAAAATTGAATCCAGTTTCTGCTTATTGGAATGCTGACTGAAAGAACCAGATGATTTGGCTGTCAAAAAAAATAAAATAAAGACTGCGTTTATCTTCGCAACAATAAAAGAGTACGCTTAATCAAATGATCGTAGAGAGAGAGAAAGCCTAAGTATGACTTGAATCTCTGCGTTTTTATCCATATCACTTATCACTTGGCAAAAGACCTCTGCCAAGAAAGGGAAAAAAGAAGACAAACAAAAAAGCCATCATGCGTGTGCGTGGGTGTGAGTGTGTGACATCAAGCAGAAAATAAAATAAGCGATCCTGTAGACTGACACCCCTTTTCTTTTTGCTTCACGCATTTTTCTACTTGTTGCAACGAAAGCTGTCCTTTGTCTTCCAAACTTTTTCCCTTTTCTTTCTCTCTTTATATATTTTTTTTTGTGAAACAAATCAAACCGATAGTCATGGACAAGCTGATTCCGACAGTTAACAAACTACAAGACGTTTTCAATACCGTCGGCCAGGACGCTATCGACCTGCCTCAAATTGTAGTAGTTGGGTAGGTTTCAAACACAGTAAACAAAATTGTAAACCTTTTTTTGTTTAAAATCGAGATACCCTTGAATCGCCAATTCCACTAAACTGGTAAAACAAGAAATGTGGTCTTTTCTTCCTTCTCATTCTCCTTCCATTTTTTACCATTTGAAAATTTAGATCTCAGTCCAGTGGTAAATCCTCGGTTTTGGAAAACCTGGTCGGTCGCGACTTTCTGCCACGCGGCAGCGGTATCGTCACGCGCCGTCCACTTGTGCTGCAGCTGGTCAATGTGCCGCGTGCAGAGGGCGAGATAGAAGGCGAGGGATCGGTCCACGCGCAGTTTCTGCATCTACCAAACAAGGCGTTTACCGATATGAACGAGGTGCGTCGCGAGATCGAGCGTGAGACTGAGCGGCTAGCAGGAAGCAACAAGGCCATTATCAAGACGCCGATTCACCTGCGGATCTCGTCGCCAGATGTGCTGAGCCTGACCCTTGTTGATCTTCCAGGAATAACCAAGATCCCTGTTGGAGACCAGCCCTCGGACATCGAGGCTCAGACACGCAATCTGGTCTTTGAGTATATATCCAAGCCCAACAGCATCATCGTTGCAATTAGTCCAGCAAACGTTGATATTGTGAATTCAGAGAGCCTCAAGTTTGCACGCGAAGTCGATCCCAAGGGCAACCGGACAATCGGCGTTATTACCAAGATCGATCTGATGGATCGGGGCACCAACTCGCTCGATATCCTTACCGGCCGCGTCTACCCTTTGCGCCTGGGCTTTATCGGCGTGGTCAACCGTAGCCAAGAAGACACTCAATCTAACAAGCCCATTGCGGAGTCGCTAGCTTTTGAGGGAGAGTTTTTCAAGTCTCACTCGGTCTACCGCACGATCCAGCAGCACTGCGGCACTAAAAACCTGGCTAAAGTGCTTAACCAGCTCCTGATGCAGCATATCCGCGATCATCTGCCCAGCATCAAGACAAAGATCAACGCATTGATCAGCCAGACGGAGCAGGAGCTCTCTTCATATGGCAGCATGAACAAGGATAGCGACAAGATATCCAATGCCGGCCGTCTGCTCAAGCTTATCACGCTTTTTGCCACAGAGTTCAGCAACTCTATAGAGGGCACAGCGCCGGAAATGTCGACTGCAGAGCTGTGTGGCGGTGCGCGACTCTACTATATCTTTAACGACATATTTGCGTCTGGCCTGGACAGCGTCAATCCGACAGCAAATCTAACCAACAGCGATATCCGCACAGCTATCCGCAACTCGACTGGTCCTCGCGCGTCGCTGTTTGTGCCTGAGCTAGCCTTCCAGCTTTTAGTCAAGCCCCAGATCAAGAGCCTGGAGCCGCCTGCTCTGCGCTGTGTGCAGCTTGCATACGAAGAGCTGATGAAGATCGGTCTCTCTTGCGGCAACAACGAGATGCGCCGCTATCCTCGTCTGCATGCCAAGGTCATGGAGGTTGTCAGCGATCTGCTCCGCGAGCGCGTTAGTCCGACGACTGCCTATGTCGAGAGCCTGATCGCCATTGAGCGCGCTTATATCAATACTAACCATCCAGACTTTATCGGCGGATCTGGCGCCATCAGCGACCTGCAGCGTAAGCTCGAGCGCAAGCGCAAGGAAACCACGCGCTCTCGCATTCAGGAGGTCAACAAGACAATTAGCTCTGCACGCAACCGCTCAGTCGACGGCGACACGGTTGTAGTGGGCTCATATGGAACCGTGGAGGAAATTTTCGACGACATGAGCCCTGCAGATCCCAGCGAGGTCGACGACCGTCTGGAGAGCCATCACCATCAGCGCAAGACATCTCTCACGGCCAATGCTAATAATACGCTGCGCCGTCCTGGGTCTGGATCGCCCATAGGCTCTGCAACTCATTCTAACGGGGCTAGCCACGGCAAGTTCTTCAACTCGTTCTTCGGCGCTGGAAGCCGGCGCGATGGACTCCACGTGCCCTCTGCCGATGAGCCCCGTGCGGGGCACGTTTCAGTCATTCCCGTGCCCAACAAGCTAAGCAACGTCTCTGGCGAGGGCACCTCTTTTGACGATGAGATTGCTGCTCTGTCCACCCAGATCTCGACCGAGCTCACTACTGCCGAGCAGCGCGACGAGATGGAGACGACTCTTATTCGGTCACTTATTTCCTCTTACTTTAGCATCGTGCGCAAGTCGATCCAGGATCTTGTTCCCAAGGCAGTCATGCATCTTTTGGTCAACGAAGTGTGTCAGAATATGCAGAACAGGCTTGTAGAGGAGCTGTACAAGGAGCCGCTCATTGCTGATCTGCTTCAGGAGGACCCAGCCCTGGTGGCTGAGCGGGACCAGTGCGCGGCCATGCTTGAGGTTTACAAAAAGGCATTTGCGATTATCAATGAGTCCATGTAAAAAAAAGCAGATATAGAATTTAGAATAATATACGGTCTTTTTATTTTTTATGTAATGCTGCGTAAACAAAAGTATAATTATATATTTTTTTCAAACATTGAGCTGCTCCTTCATCTGAGTGACAAGATCAGCCAGATTATCCTCAAGAACATCCGAAGCAGTCTTGGGACCAGTGGTACCAGTCTTCTTAGTCTTGCTGGTCTCCTTTTTATCTTCATCCTCCTCATCTTCGCCTTCGTCTTCTTCGTCCTCGTCGTCGGTCAGCTCCTCCATGTCCGACAGAGAGCCGATGATGTAATCATCTAGGTCATTTTCCGAAAGGGCAGCCTTGATCAGCTCTACGGCGTTGCTCTCAGCATCGAAGCGGTTTCCGTTAAGTTCGATGTTCTCGAGCGCCTTGAGCTTGCGCAGCGACTCTGCCAGAGCAAGAGCGCCATCGTGCTCGATCTCGTTATACTGCAGATTGATGATCTTGAGCGTCTCGCGGTCCTTCAGCGCCTCGATAACCAGGCGTCCGCCAGTGGGACCGAGCAGACAGTCGCCGACATTGAGGGTCTCCAGAAGGGACCACTTGGAAAGAGCATTTGCCAGAGCCTGCGAGCCTGTGTGAGTGAAAGTGTTGTCCTGGAGATCAAGCACAGCGAGTTTGCTGTTGTCGGAAAGACCCGTCATCAGCTCGATAATGCCCTCGGGCCGAATGCCGTTCTGGGGCATCCGAACCTCGCGCAAAGACTTGAGAGCAGCAAAGGCTTTGGAAAAGGCAGGTGCCGATCCATTTTCGAGTCTGTTGCGACCGCAGATAAGCGTGTGCAGCGAGGGCTCCTTTCCCAGCTTCTCGCATGCTGCCTGGCACTCAATTAGTGACTGCGCAATGGTTGTGCCGCCCTGAATCCCAAGACCGTTGTTGTTCAGCTTTAGGATCTGCAGACCGGTATGCTTCTTTAAAAAGTCCGACATGGCCTCGGCACCAAGAGGACCGAACGCGTTGTCCGAAAGATTGAGCTCGACCAAGTTGGGCAGCTCGCTAAGCGCATCGCAGATGGCAATGACGCTCTCCTTGACCTCGTCCTTTAGCCGGCCAGTAAAGATATCGTGGAACGTAGCGACCTATACAATAGATATAGAAAAAAGAACAAAGGAGGTGGGGCTTATTAGCAATATGAAAGGAAAGAATGTACTTTGTTTTCTGTGTAATGTTCGTTAGAAACTTTTTTCTTTTTTAATTTGAAAAACCTGCCTTTAAAGTAGTCTTGGTGCGCAGAACGTCAGCTAGGGCCTCTGCAGCCTCGGCACCAATAGTGTTGCCATTCAGTCTGATTTCCTCAAGGTTTTCAAAGCTACGGAGTTCTTCTAGGTAAGGAGCAATGTCTTCGCCAGTGGTAAGCTTGAGGCCCTTGCCCTCGAGCGAGTAAATGCGGTCAGCGGGAATGGTCATAGTGGCTGCTATAATAAACTAAATAGGTAAAAAAAAAAGCTAACAGAGGGTGTTTCTAAGGATTATTTGGAAAGTGTATTTTGTAAAATAAAAATAAAGAAGTAATCTGAAAACAAACAATCAAAAAGAGCAAGAATGCAATTTAAATGTGAAATTTTGCCTGACCCTTTTCTTTTTGGTTTGCAAAAATAATTTTATACTTCGAATTTTAAAGCGTGGATTGGTATTTGCTATGAGAATTTGTTTTCAATTCTCTTTGTGTACAGTTAAATTTGTATACGCTTTTTTTTTTGATATTCACAAAATGTTTGCCTTTGAAGAGCTGATCTCACCAACGAGCCGAGCTGCCTTTTTGTTATTACCTGATCAGGCCAAATCGGAAATCTGAGCGGAAAATTTTTTCTTTCATTTCAGATAGTAAACAACAAACAGCAAGAGAAAAAAAATTTTTCACCACAAACAAAGAAAAAGAAGGGTATAAAAACGCGATATTGAGACAAATTATTCTCTTCACCAGCTCTTCTCTTCTTATCGCAAGCATCGTCTGTTTTTCAACTGTTTTTTTTCTTGTAATTTTATTGATAACGTTTAATATAAAAGGTATGGATCTATTGCGTCTCGGCTTGTATTTGTTTTTTGCTTGTAGTTGTTTTTGTATGATGGTTACCAAATTTTCTAACTAGAGTATATGAATCAATTAATGATTTGAATTTTATCTTGGCTGACTCTTGCTTCTACTTTTGAGCGCGAATCCATTGATTTATCTTTTATTATTTATCTGTTATTCTAATCTATTTTCCTTGTCGTTTTTCGTCATTTTTTCTGTTTGCCTTGTTGATATAGTGCTTTAGCGGTTAAACTCAACTTGCGCTATCTCTTTCCTGTTTCTTTATTATCTTCTGGCTTTCAGTCGGATATTTGTATTTATGTATGTATTCTATACCGATTACTATTCTGCAAATATTTTTTCTGACAAACGTTATCGCAATGGTGTAGACGTGATGAGATACACAAAGAACAAAGTAGCTGGAATTACCGGCTGATCTTTTATGATGACAGTTCTTAAGACATCTGAACCCTTACTTTTGCTGATATTGTATTGTTGATTTGTTTTACGATGTATTTTATTTTTATTTCAACCAATATTTCTAATCGGCAATTGTTTCTTTTTATTTGGTCTTCTTTAGAAAATCTGTAGTCGTTGTTTAGCTATCAGGTTCAATGGTGTGCTGATCTACTTGAAGCGATATTGTGGTAGATTGAGTAAATACAAATGGTATGTATTAATCATTTTCTTTATGAAAAAAAAGCTGGCAATGATGATTCCTTAGATGACGAGTCGGAAGAGTAATTCGCTGTCGATAAAACATTTTTAATTACCATTCATGCAACAACTGAGCCAAATTTCTTTAACAAATATATGTTTTTCAGTGTTGTTTGCTGTTGATCATCGTCAGAGCGGTCGTTCTTTTTGCCAGCTTGTTCTTTTTTTTATGGAGCCATTTAAGAGCACCTTTATTGGCACCCGAGATGATGAGACTTAAAAACAATACACAAGCATATGTCCGAATCATATGTGTGGACACACTTTTGTTACTGATCCCCCATATGTATTTTATTATTGAACATTGTTTGTTTGGGTTTTAATTCAACTTTCTTTGCAGCTTACTAATGTCTTGCATACTTCAAATTTGTCTTTTGTATTGGTAAATTAGCTTGTAGATGTATTTTTCATTAAACATCAAGGTTTTATATCTCGTTGGGCGCTTTTCTTGTGAATGATTATAAAGGTACGTTAATTATAAAATTTTACTTTGTTTTTACAGATCCTTTTTTTTTTTGAAATGATGAGTTACCAATCACGACGGTCTTCTTAGTTTGTTTTGGGAAGAGCGAACTTTGATGAAAACGCCTGTAAAAAATGGGCAACCCCGCTGACTCAAAAAAAAATCTTATTGATCTGAATATGTGACTGTTCTGCGATTATTTGTTTCAAAGACACGATACTAAACACTAAACTTTTTCTCTTCTGTGTTTTTAGGTAAGAATCTCGAGATTGTATAGTTTTTTTTTTAAATTAATTTATAATAAATAAAATTTTATTAATATTTAAATCGAAAATGTTTTTAAAAAAAATTAATTTACTTGTTGACCTGAAATAACTAATTGTCTGGATCCAATGGTGCTGGATCACTCGTTTCCATAGCTGTTTGTTCAGTTTGCTGTGTTTCATTTTCGGCGGAAACAGCAGCAGTATCAGCAGATGTCTTTGATGGCTCAGGAAGAGGTTTTCTGAGCACAACAGTCGGTGGTATAATATCAGCCAAAAAATCGTACTGCTCGATACTCTGCACCGCCTTCGCCATATCTTTGTACTGCACAGTCTTACGTTTATCGAGACGCGAAAACTCGTAGCTTTCGCGTACTATGCTGTCGATAAAATACTCTGTTGCACGCGAAATCAGGAACAGGCTCTCGGCACCACATGCAAATATGTCCTTGTCTTCTTTGATTATTCTTTTGACGCGCGCTGCTGGCAGCATCGAGGTTCCGGAGGCCGCGGGTGTTTCTGATGCAGGCATTATAGAGTATCGTTTAGAAATAAAGTAAATAAATAATCTATGTACCTGGTTAGAAAGACAAGGGGGAATAAGAAAAAAATTGAACGCGATCGTGAAGAAAAGAAACGAGATTGTGATTCAGTTGTTATTTGTTGCTGAAACAAAGGAGTATGGGGTGCGAAGCACCTGCTCCTCTCCCCATACTCACGAATGGCAATTGTGCAGATTTGATGACAAGTTGTACCAAACAAATGTATTTGTTTCTTGCCTCCATAAAAAAAAAGAAAAAAAATTTTACTTTTAATATTTTTTGTACTTTTAACAAATAAAAGGAATGGTTGCTCGGAAACACGCACCTAGTCGCGAGATCCTCGAAGACCTAGGAGTCAGAGCAGGCTATGTGTTCGACATACGGATGACCTACCACCGCAACCTAGACGACGCCGAGGACCCTCACCCAGAAGACCCCCGGCGGACCTACTGGATCTACAACCTACTTGAGCGCGCCGATCTGCTCAAACTAATGACCCGCGTATCATTCGATCCAGCAGACATGACGCAGATACGGCGAGTCCACAAGGACAAGTATATCAGCGCTTTGCAGAACACCGAGCTTATGGAAAAGGCATCGTTGATCGAGGAGCAGGAAAAGTATGACTCTGTGTACCTATGCAGCGAGTCGTTTTACTGCGCCAGGCTGAGTTCTGGCGCATTGATTGAGCTGTGCGTCAAGGTGAGCACTGGGATCCTGGACTGTGGGTTTGCTATCATCCGGCCGCCCGGCCACCATGCGTGCAAATCCAAGGCCATGGGGTTCTGCCTGCTGAACAACGTGGCGATAGCTACCGAGGAAATCCTGTATGGCCGATTGGCGGACCGTGTGATGATAGTCGACTGGGACGTGCACCATGGCAATGGGATCCAGGAAGTGTTTATCAGAAACAAAAGCGTGCTATATTGTTCACTGCATAGAC
This sequence comes from Coemansia asiatica, assembly GCA_027478445.1. NCBI lineage: Eukaryota > Fungi > Kickxellomycota > Kickxellomycetes > Kickxellales > Kickxellaceae > Coemansia > Coemansia asiatica. The sequence continues at coordinate 31,201 of JANBOH010000112.1, read as the reverse complement.
ACGACAGCGGGGAGTTTTATCCGGCGAGCGAAGAGGGGTCGATGGAAGAAGTAGGCAAGGACGTGGCGGCTGGTTTCAATATCAACATTCCCTGGGTCGCCAATGGCATGGGTGATGGCGATTACATGTATGCGTTTAAACGAATCGTCGTACCGGTGGCCAAGGAGTTCAGGCCGAATCTGATTATCGTGGCTGCGGGGTTCGATGCTGCGGTTAACGATCCTATTGGCGAGTGCATAGTGACGCCTGGGTGTTACGCGGCGATGACCAGTATGCTGAAGTCGGTGGCTGGCAGCAAAGTGGTGCTGGCTCTGGAGGGCGGGTACAATTTGGATGCCATTGCCAACTCGTCGCTGGCCTGCGTCAAGGCGCTTCTTGGTATTAGGTGGAAGGCTGGTGTTGTTCCCGAGGAAGCAGTGTACAATGGGTATGCGACGCTGTCTGAGGCTGAGATCAACGGGGTGCCTACTGGCCGCCATGTGTACAATAAGAGCTGGCTGGCTACGCCTGACTGGGACCCAGAGTTCGAGGTTCCTGAGAGTTACCTTGTAGAGCCATCTGATTTGGGCAGGGATGTGGTGGAGCGGGTTGCAAAGATCCACAGAAGGTACTGGAAATGTCTGCAGTAGAATAGTATTTATTTCCGATATTAAAATAAACAGTTTAAAAGACGCTAATGATTTTTTTTTCATCTTATACGGCCATCTCCATGTGGATCTTTCCGTAGGGATTGTAGTCAACAAGCTCCAGATCGTCGATAGTAAAGTCCTCGATGCTATCAGGCACACGCTTGATGTGCAGCTTGGGGAAAGGACGCGGCTCGCGCTGTATCTGGACCTTGAGCGCCTCGGTGTGGTTGGCGTAGATATGCGTATCGCCCATACAATGCACAAAAACACCAGGCTTGAGACCAGTGATCTGGGCAATCAGCCTGGTGAGCAGAGCATAAGAGGCAATGTTGAAGGGCACGCCCAGGCCGATATCGCACGAGCGCTGGTACATCTGGCACGAGAGCTCTGCCTGCGGTGTACCTGGGTGGGACACAAAGAACTGCGCAAACATGTGGCAGGGCGGCAAGGCCATCTGGCTCATATCCGCGGGATTCCATGCGCTCATGATGATACGCCGGTCGGTGGGCGATTCGCGGATCTTCCGGATCACGTCTTCGAGCTGATCCACGCCCTTGCCCGAGTAATCCGTGTCGGCGTCCTTGTACTCTGCGCCGAAGTGCCGCCACTGGAACCCATAGACAGGACCAAGGTCGCCCTCGCGACGATGCGTCAGGCCGCGGGAGTCGAGAAACTCGCGGCTGCAGTTACCATCCCAGATATGGACGTTTTTTGCGCGCAAAATATTGGCGTCGGTGTGGCCGCGGATAAACCAGAGAAGCTCCTCGACGACGCCGCGCCAGAATACGCGCTTGGTGGTGAGCAGCGGGAAGACGTCGTCGGCGAGGCTGAAGCGCAGCTGTGGGGGAGCGAACAGCGCAAGGGTGCCGGTGCCGGTTCTGTCTCCGCGGATCTCGCCGCGCTCGAGAATGTCACGCACCAGGGAGAGATACTGCTTTTCCTCGGTGTTTTCCTCGCTGTGGCTATCTGTGTTTGTCGCAACTGTCATTTCAAATGAATAAAAAAAAGTCTATAAATTTAAAAGAAAAAGAAATAAGGATTTAGGAAATAAAAAAGCGTTTTCTCTGTGCAATGTAAAATGTTTTCCTGTTTATAAAACGCGACAGAAACGCGTTAATCCTTAAAAGAGAAAGAATAACAGCAGTGTTTTTCAAAAAATCGGGCCAAGGACCTCGAGATAGATGGCCAGGCCGGAGTTGAGGTTGAGATACTCCGTGAACTCCTCGTAGGTCATATACGCGGGGTCCTTGGGCGCGGCCTCGGCAAATATGTCGGCGACCATGATGCGGATGGCGTCCTGGCTCAGGGCGTCGATCACAGACCAGTCGTCGTCTTCACTGTGGTCGTGCCAGAAGGTCGGCACGGAAGACAGCGCCTGTTTATCGGCCAGATGCTCTTCGGGAGCTGCAGCGGCCATTTGCACGGACGAGCTGCGGCGGGGCATCTGCAGCGACGCAACGGTGCCGACGGTGGCAGACGTCGTGGCGGCCACCGATGCGCCGCTGTCACTGCTGCTGCTGCCGTGCTCAGTGTCTGGGCGGTCCGTTTCTTGAGCCGGCGGCACAGGGAGCATGGCGACTCTGCGCGCAGCCGACGACTCGCGCAGAGCAAGGACCTCAGCGCGCAGAGCAGAGACCTCCTTATCGAGGATCGTCGGCGAGTCAACGGGCAGCGGCGCAGTGAACGCAGCAGACACCGGCTGGCCCGGCAGGATCTTTCCTGGGTCCTCCAGCACATCGCGCTCGACAGCACGCACCATGTTGCGGGTCAAAACGCGGTTAGTATCGGCAAAGGCCTCGAGCATGACGCGCAGGTCGTCGCGGCTGACTCTGCCGTCATGGTCGACGTCGTAGGCCCTGAACACCGCCGGCGCCTTCTCTGCCAACGTGCCCTTGTTGTATACGGAGAAGCCGCGCGCCATCTCGCCAAACGTCAGTGCGCCGTCCTGGTCCTCGTCGTAGAAGGCGAACAGGCGGCTGGCCAGCACCGAGCGCGGGCCGCCGAACTGACCCAAGCACGAGAAAAAAGTGTCGCGCGTAATCAGCTCTCTGCCGCTGGCGTCGTCCACGGTGGCCAGCACGCAGAACTCGCTGTACAGGCTGACGAGATCCATGCGATCGAGATACGTGGTTTTCTCCAGCTCCTTGGCCATCTCGCGCGGCAGCTGCCTGGGCGCCAGCGACCCGGGGTAGAGCTTGCGGATAAGCGGAATGCGCGGGTTCATCAGCGACGGCAGCGGCACCGCGATCTTCAGCATCACATGGTGGCTGTGCACGTCGTGCGACTCGCACTGGCTGCACAGGTCGACGTTGGCGCACTGCGCGCACTTGAACCGCACCCCGCGGATCGGCGTCTCCTGGCAGTGGTTGCACGATGTGCCGCGGTGCACGATGCCGTTGCGCCGCGAGTGTTGCTCGGAAATCGTACACAAAAGATGCAGCAGCTTCATGCTCACGCTGGTTGCGCCGCTGCCGCCGCCGTTCTCCTCGGAGTCGCTGTCGTCGCTGGAGGAGCTCTCGTCTGAGGACGCTGGTTCGTTGCGTGTGGGCCGGCTTGTTGCTGATGTGGTGCCTGCCAGGTCCTGCGCCTCTTCCCGGATCTCCTCGGCGATCGTGTCCGACGACAGCTGCTGCCGTCGGTGCCGCCTGATCGTCCGTGTTCTGCGCAGCGTGCTTCTGCTCTCCAAAGACGGTCTGCTGCTGCCGTCACCGCTGCTTGTGCTTTGTGCGGCCACGTAGACCCAGGCCGCTGCAAGCCCAGCAATCAGACCCAGAGACAGCATGCTCACGCTTGGCTCTATGCTTCTCACAAACCCATCGGCCATTTCGTCTTCAGCAGTAGAAAAATTATTTTTTAATTGCAAGAAAAGGAAATTGAAGAATGGTGATGATTTGTGATGCGAATACTGGCGCTATGTACAAGTGAAAGTGTGACTGTGAGTGTTAGTGTATGAATTACAGAAGTGGCCGCATGAAACTTTGTCCTGCCCGCAAATAAATAGTCGACCCATTACGACAGCAAAGGTAAGGGGCCTGCGTCACGTGCAGAGCCTTAGCAAAACATGAATCTAGCAAAGTTTAACTGCGCTTGTTCTTTATCTCTCGGCCAAGGGAGGTGAGGTGAAACAGGGCGTCCGGTGCAGATAAGATGAGGATAATAGGGGCGTGGAGACGGATCGTTCGTTTCAGGAGGTTGAGAAAAGAGCCGGAAGTAAGCCCTAGCCAGTCCGATCAAAGTCTTTTTTTCAATCCCGTTTGCTTTTGTCAGCAATGAAGAAAAGTGGTACGACTTTTAATCGGTTGTTATTTTTAGTTGGTCCCTTTCGCGGTATAAAAACGCTCCAACAAACCTTTCTTTTGTGTATAACATCCAAATTATCCTATCTATATATGTTTTTCCTTTTTTCTTTTTTCTTTTCTTTTTTATACTTGTAGCGTTAAATTCACCCCTCATACAACCCATCTTCTATATCCCAGATATGTCGTCTAGATACGCCAAGCAGCAGGCCGAGAACGAGGTTCTCAACAAAGCCATAGTCAACGACAGCCTCTTCGCCCTCGGCGCGACCTTCGTAGGCGCCGGCATCCTAAGCGCCGCCGCCTACCGTTTCTCCCCCAGATACCGCCGCATCCCGATCTCTGCCAAAACAGCCTTAATTCTCGGCCCCTCCATCGGCGCCTTCTACATCCGTGGCGAGCACGTGGGCACCGAGTACCGCCGCAACAAGTACCTCAATATGCTGGGGCCCGAGGAACGTGCCGAGGCCCTAAGACGTCAGGAGGCTATTGCTACGCGGAGCAGCCTGGTGGAGCGCTCGATGGACTATGTGACGGAGCACCGGTGGTCTATTTTGGGGTATACTTGGCTGGCGGGTATTTCCGGGTCGCTTTATCATTTGTATAGGCAGAAGGGTATGACTGTTACACAGAAGGCTGTCCAGGCCCGTATGTACGCTCAGTTGATCACTATTATTGGCATTCTGTCTACTGCCGCCATTGCGTCGCTGAGCAACAAGGGCGATAAGAAACACGTCCCACATAATAGCGCTGCGCTGGAGGCTGCCCTGGCTGGCGACATGAAGACCGACGAGCTCTATAGCAACCACCCGCGCGTTGCCGCACATGATATTGTAGACAAAGAGCATGCAGAAGCCGTCCAGGCGCACTCGCCAGCCGAGAAAAAGACAAACTAGATAAACTTTTATGTTTAGCGGTCACTTATTCTCTTTCTTCAGCTTTTTTTTATCTGCATCTTCGTATTAAAAGCCCTAAAAAAAACTAAAATATAGACTTTTTCACAAACAATTTATCTGATCTTCTCCTTTGAGCTAGTACGCTAAAAAGTCGCTGATCGCGTCGCCCGGGCGTATAAGCGTGGTCGGAGGCTGTGCAGCCAGAGCGGGCGCCTTTCTGAGCTTGCGCGACGAGTCGGTCTCAAAGAAAGTGTTATACGTGTGATCCAAAAAGTCCTCGAGCTGAAATTTGGGCTTATAAAACGGCTCCCCAAAGATCTTCGCCAGCGTAGCAATATTCGGGTAATAGTGGCTCTGCAGCGTCTGCATCTCCCAAAGCGAGCTATCAATGGCCCTGCACTTGGCCAGATCAGGCTCATCAGCCAGATACGGATCGTTTGCCGCCTGTACTTTTTCCTCACCTGTGGCCTCGTCGTACTCGGGCATTCGATGGATCAGCACCATGCATTTCGGGTGCGCCTTCAGCAGGTTGTACACCACGGGAATCGCTATTACCGCACCTGACGGCGGCGCAGAGAGAGCCAGGCGCGAGATGCGCTTAGCGAAGGCTGCTACCAGATACGACGGCAGGTGGCTCGATCCCAGGAAAACTTCGAACAGGCGGAAGAACCTTGCGCGGTACTTGACGTGGAACAAGTTGCGGTCAAGCAACGCGTAGAGCTTCTCGTAGAACTGCGGGTAGTTGAGATTGTGCTCGGTGATCAAAGTGAACAGCCCGTTGAGCGCCAGCAGGCTGACCGAGCCTCCGGCATCATACGAGTTGCTCAAAAAATCCATCAGATTCTTCGGGTCGATCATATACGGCACTATGCGCTTGTGCATCACCGCCAGAATCTGCTTGAATATCTCGGCCGTCAGCGGCTGCCGCATAAACGCCAGCCATGCCTCGCTGAACGCTTTGCGATGTGCCTTGGGACTGACCACCGCTAGCGCCGTCTTGTCCACGCCCTTAGGAACCGCCACCCACAGCGAGTCCAGCTCCTCCGCTGTCTTCTTGGGTGCCACCCGGACCATACTCATCACAGCAAACGTGTTCTGCACAAACGCCTCGACCTGCTCCACCACATGGCTGGTGCGTGGCCCACCACGCTTGCTCTTCCTGAACGGGTCGTAGTCTGGCGACGCCATCTTGGTCACGTCACGGTAAAAGTACATCCGCAGGTCATCGTAGATATTGAGATAAGAGTCGGCCAGCGAGCGCAAAAGATGGTCGCTTGCCGCACTGTTATCCAAAACCGCCTCGATAACCGCGATAAAGCTGTCGTTCGGGAACTCATACATCCCCGTGTTTCTGCCCGTGCTCTCGCCCTCCTTCTCGATCATCTGCAAAAGGAGCTTCAAAGCCGCCACCTGCATCGGCGCCTCGCTGTGACTAAGCATCGACCGCAGAAGCACCACGTACTGGTTATAGTTGTCTCGGAGCCAGTCGCTGACCTTTGCTGCCGCCGTGTCCTTATGCTTCTTTGAGCGATTAAGAAGATCCTTTTCCCACAAGGCATTGTATATCCTGCCCAGTGAGCTGATCGCCGCAAATACTGCTTCGGATTCGTCGCCCTTGGCTATATTGAATATATCTACGACGTCGTTGAGGTTCTGCTGGCTGCTCAGAACGCTTGCCTCCATTCGCCGAACGCTCTCTATAATCTCCCTCGAGCTCTTCGCAGTGGCGCTCTGTTCATCCTAATTAGGTAAAAAAAAGTGAGAGTGATTTTTTGTTCAGTTGCATATTTAGTGCTTTAGCAGTTTTAGTTTTTGTCTCGAAAAGCAGCCTTCAACTACCACTAAATTCAGACATACCTTGAAACTAGATAGCTTTCTCTTTGACATCTTTAATGATAAATATATATATAAATCTAAAAAGCAACTTTGCAACTTGAGACAAAAAGTTTGAGCATGAAGAAAAAAAACTTGCTCAACATTCACAGGTAAACTTTTGAAAAAAAAAACCGATCCAAAATTTCCATGATCAAGTAATAGCATATAATCAAATCAACCCAATACATGTCTTCAGCAACCGAAAAAAAAGGGTTTCTAATAGAAAAAATAACTATAGTGCTAACAGCATTGCTCCCAAAAATCAACAACCATATCTCTCTATTCAGCTCGATGTGCCTCCGCCAGATGCCAGCGAAATGATCTTGTGCTCTGTTCCATTATTCTTTGCCTTTGCAAAGTTTTCGCGCTCAACTGCCTGGATAGTCCGCACACGAGCGATCTCCTTGAAGTGATGCAGGCATTCAAGATAGTCGTCCCGTGCTCCTACGCAGTCTGAGCGTGACTCCTGCTTGCTGCTGAAATAGCACTGCTGGAAGTCTTCCCAGAATGGAAAACAACGGTTGGTTCCTACAACCAAATTACAAAATTGAAAAATGTAATAATGACAATACCCTTGATATCAGTGACGATACAGTACAAACAAGCCAAGACCAAGTAAAAAGCTAGACTGCGAAAGACACCCTTCGACTGTGTCGGATATTGCTGAACTTGTGGTGGTGGACAGTCAAATATCTAGTCAAGCTTTAGTCCAGCCCTAGTTATATCCTAAGCTCTCTTCTTACCCCTGTAGCCGATTCCCGACGCCATTCTTTCTTGTTTAAGTTATAAAAGGTTTTAATTAGATTGTAAAATAAATAGAAATCCAAGAAGGAATAAAACAATAATGAAACTGGGCAAAAATCTTTAAATTGGATAAATTTAAACAAATTGAAACAAATTGTAATGGAGAATAATAATCGATATCTTTCGTTTCGTCTTCATCATCCTTTCTGGCTGATCAGAAAGTGATCCAGCTAGCATGATCAATCAACCCCCTGCCTCTACAGGCATTTTTTTAGTGATAAAAAAGATTATTTTTTTCTACAGCAATTGAGTGCTTTTTATTTTCAAATAATTCAATTGGTCTATTTTTTATCTGTGGTCTCGATTCGCCTATTTTTTTTTTTAAATTTCTACATACGACATAATAGTATTACTTTTTACATACGAAAAAAACAGAGAACTTTGATTTAAATGCCGTCTTTGCCGGTTATTCGCGCTTCGAGCGTTCACTACGTCCAAATCAGAAACTTTTACCAGCAGGCGCCCAGGGCAGAGGGTCTTTTTGGCAAGCTCTTTGGAAGCAAAAAGCCCAAAGAACCAACAGCGTCCTCGTCTGACTCAGGATCACCAGCTTTGGCAGCCGATAGCCCAGCGGTCGGCGATGTAGTCCAGGACAAAGACATTTCCCAAAGACACCGTGCTTCCAGATACGAGCCCAGCGCCCCGGTGCACTCAAAGTTCCCTAAGCGCGAGTTCTCTGCTGCTCGCTTAGAAAGCCGTGTCAGGGGCGTTCTGAATACATGCCAGGTTGCCCTGGACAAGAACGACTGGAAGTCCACGTCTTTGGTAGAAAAGGAGATCAAGTTTAAGGTGCTCGCGGCAGTCATGAAATATATCAAACTCCCGGTGTCTAGCCGGGCACTGAACAATATTCGGACGGTCGAAGACCTTTTGGTGGAGTTGTCTCAGAAGCCTGTTTCTCAGGATGCTGGACATCAGGTAGCAAAGTTCTTTGAGGAACATAAAATGGATCTTCCAGCCAACATGAAGTTCGAGCCTTATGCCAAAGAGACACGCAGCATGCACAACAAGCAATAGCCCCCTTTTTTTGCCAAAATAATTCAATAGAAAAATTCTTTATTTCATAATATAAAAGTAAACATGGAGAAACAAGAAAAGTTTAAACCAAACAAAACCAAAAGTAATGGAAGCCACGTGTAGAAGATAAGAAAAAGGAAAAAGGAGAAGGAAAGAAAGCAGACCTTTGCACCACAGCAGATTTAGAATGTCCAGTTCTTGTCGACATCCATAGCCCATGTAAACTTCTCGCGCAGTGTCTTTGTAAAGATCTTTTCTAGCGGCACATTGTGCTTTTTGCACCAAGCGATCGAAATACGAGGATCAATATAGTTGATCTTGGACGTCGACAGCGCAGTGCTTTTGTTCTCGTCCTTCTCGACCTTCTCGAGCTCAATATTAGCAATGCGTGCAGAGACCTTCTCTATTTTCTCCAAAACCTTTTCCGTGGTCGCGTTCTTGGCAACGGGCGGCTCCGGCACATAAGATCCGCTCTTGATTTCCTTCTCGCGCTTGGCAATCTCGGCAAGTATGTCTTTAAGCACAGACTTGGGCTGCTTTGGCTCACGAGCCTCCTTGAGCTTCTCGTTATCGCGCTCAAACTTCTTGGTAGCCTTTTCGCGGTCCTTGGCGCACTCATCGAGCAGATGCTTTTTGATCCAGGCAGCTGTGACGCCCTGCTCCTTTTCCTTCAGCTCGGGGTGCTTCTTTTTAAGATTGGGCGCAATCTCCAAAAGATGCTCCTTCAAAAGCTTGCGCTGGAAGCGTGCAGCAAGTAACTTGTCGTCGACCTTTGCCATCTGGTCAGCAAATCCCTTAGACACAGTGCGCTGATGGTTGCAAAGAACAGCGACCTGTCTGTTGGCGCGGTTGTATGCCAGAATCTTCTCGGCCTCTGTGCCGTCGCTGGGCGTGCTGACAAGCTGCTGCTGGAATACAAAGGACGCGTTGAAGGTACGGAACACCTTTGCTGTCAGCCCAGGCATCAGAGTCTGCAGGTGCTTGTTCAGCACCGATGGGTTCAGCCGGTCGAACAGCATGTCTGATGAAGTCTTGGGCGCGCGCTGGAAAAGACGCAGATTCTTCCATACCTGCTTATCGACCTCGGTCGTGTTTTGGTAGCGGATCGAGTCTTTACCTAAAAAGTCAAAGTGGACAATGTTTGGTGGCTCCAAAGTAACATGCTCGCAGCGCAGCGAGCAGCAGCCAACGGTGTCTGCCTCGTCATCGCTCTTCTCGTTGCCTGCTCGAAGTGCAAAGCGATCGATCAGATACATGGCAGTAGCGCGCTGGCGCACAGACATGACCTCGCTCTTGAGATCCTTGGTGTATTGCTCGCGGATGGAATCGACGCACTTGACCAGACTACGCGCCTTCTCGTACTTTTTCATGTCGCTCTGGCCCTTGAGCGAGCTGCCAGCGGCAAGGAATATGTACTTTGTGTTCGAGTTGATGTTTTCCTTCCACATCGCTAACCATGTCACGTTGTTGTCGTGGATGACCTTGCCCCACTTGTGGCCTGGCGGCGGATCGGGGATCTTGGCACCCTCGCCAATGTTGATAGTGACCTGCTCGGGCATCACTCGCTTCTTGAGCATACCCGTCTTGGGATGCGCACCGCGGCCGCGGAAAAGACTGGGAGGCTCGATTCTAAAGTTTCCTACCTTTTCGCGACGTCCATCAAGCACACAGAAGCTGTATTTCTCTTCAACAACAGCCCGCTCTTTCTTGAGCGCCTCCTTCTCTTCCTTCGACATGGCCTTGCGCTTTGCCGACTGCTCGTCCAGATGCGCCCGGATCAAAGAAAAGTCGCAGTGCACAAACTCTTTAAAGGGATGCTTGTCACCCATGTGCTCTCTGCAGATGTCCTTAAAGTCGCTGAAAAAGTTTTTCTGGAACACAGGGTTGACCGCATGGTCTGTGCCGAGCACTGCAGCAAAAAAGGTCGCGACCTCCTCAACTGGCGGAGGGACCTTTAACTTGGCGCCATTGTAGATGATAGGGACTTCGTGGGGCACATAGTCTGGCGGGAAAAGAACGCCGTAGTGCTCTAATGTCGACCACTTGGGACCTTCGCCGCCTTCCGTGTTGCTGAGCCACCACTTATACTCCTCGCTATCGCTTTCGTCGTTGACGCTGTTCATGGAATCGGTTGCATTGGACTCCGACTTGATCCGTATCTTTGCAGCAACGCCATTCCTGCCCTTGCCCTTGGCAGCAACAACTGAAGCTGCAGCATATGTCTTTCTAGCACTAGGCTCCTTCTTGACCTCGACCTTTTTGACCCTGTTCTTGGCTGTGCTCGCTTCTGGCGACTTTGCCTATTTCGATTAGTTAATCAAAAATAAAATTCAAGAAAAGGAAGAGATAAGAAATAAGGGATCGGGAAAAAATATGTATTTAATATCTTGAATGCATCAATTTGCTAGCCACAAAATTGCTCAGACAATGGTCGACTAAAAAAATGCAATTTCTAGCAAGCATCATTAAACGCAAAACTCCTCACTATGTGCAAATAGACCATGTCCACATGATGCTAAATGCAATGGCTGCTCAAATAGACACACAAAAAAAGACATTTTCTATGTGTCGTTTTCTTTTTGTTTCTTTGATTGTACATCTTTTTTGTGCGAAGAAGACAAAAAGAAAAGACTTTCTTTAACAAACAATATATGTCACATAACCAATATAAAATAATCAAACAACTTTTAAAGACAAGAAAAAAAAATGCAAGTATGTTTGGCTTAGAGCAGTAAAGACAGTTGACAGAGAATATGAACAACAAGGTGAATGAGCAAGAACAAATAAAAAAATAACAAATGGCAAAAAAAAGAAACATCATGCTTATTTTCATTACTTACCTTAGTACTAGAAGCCCTAGCCTTCTTGGCATTAGCAGAAGGCTGCTCCTCTTTCTTAGGGCGCTTGGTCCCGACTAATAAGGCATTTCCGTTTACAGCTGTGTTTTTCGGCTCTTTGACCTTGTTCGACAGGGGCAGATCTGACTCGCTGTCACTTTCAGAAAACTTTTCAGCTTTTATCCTTATAGCGCTGTTCTTTGCGCGTAGAGCAGCCAGAGGAACGCCGTCGTCGCTGTCACTACTACTACTGCTGCTGCTGCTATAGCTGCTGCCGCCTCCAGCGCTGCCGTTGACAAGATTGAGAAGAGAAGAAACCTTTGGCTTCTCTGTTTTTACGCTAGCAACCATCGTCGAAAGAGGCATTTCATCCTCGGAATCAGAACTGCTCTAAAGTAAAACAAACTTAAAAATAGTCGCAAATAGCATATAAAATAATTTTAGCACATTTTCAACTCTAAACAAAAAAAAACAAAAACAAAAAACCACTTTCATATAGCGCTGTGTATAAAAATATACATGCTTTATAAAAGCAGAATAAAGAAGCAAAAAAGAACCAACCGATCATCTCAAGACTAACTGCTAGCCTTTCAACACAAAGTCCTCTTTTATTTTTCGTATTTTCATCTTATTCTCACGTAAAGGTTGTGCAGCAAGTTATCGACAATGGGTAGTTATAAAAAAACAGACCAAGAATAAATGGTCGGTGCTTCAAAATAATAATAAAAATATAAGCACTTACCATGTTCAGAAATACAAATAAAAAAGACTAATAGGGCTTCGAAAAGTTGACAGGAAAATAAATACTAATAAAAACGCGAAAAAAAGAACAAGAGAAAAAAAGAAAAGAAAAAATTAAAAAAACTTGTGAAAAACAAAAAAAAAAAAAGCAAAATTGTGGCCCCTTTGGGCACTGTGCCCTGGCGGCAATTGAGTGTGAACATTGTAAAGCGCAACTGTTTTTCGTTCTTTTTGTGGAGCAGTGAATGATTTTCTGAACACTTCTTGCATTTTCGCGAGCCGACCTGCTTCAAAAGCCGACTATCGGTAATCTGCACGAATTTTTGATCTGGCTGTGCCCTGTATGATTGGGCTTGCTCACCTGAGTTGGCCAGAGAGCATACGCGTATATGGTGACGAAGCCCCTCACTGCCAAGTCTGCCCTTTTTTACTTTCCCTTCTCTGCTTTCTGCTTTATTCATATACATATACACATATACACATATATCCATATATTCATATATATCGCTTTTATTTCTGGCTAGTCCCCTTCTTTCTTGCCTACAAGCTATATATATCTATTTTATTCTATTTGTTTTTTGCTGCCGACACTTACAGTACAGTTCACAATTCGCTTTTAGCACACAGTCGTATCTAGTGCTGCTGCTAACCACAAGGCTCTGCGAGCTCCCTGCTTTCTGGCCATAAACGCATACATTTATTATCTGCATAGAGACGCATCCCTTTCGACTAGACATGAGGCTCGACGAAGTCAACTGGGCCAAGCACCTTCCGTACGCCAGGGGAACCGAGGCGGAGGACTTTGAGCGCGAACTGGTTGTCCAGCTCAAGCTATGTACGCTTGGCGGCAACCAGGCCGCGTTGTCTGCTCTGCTTGCTCAGCTCGAAAGGCAAGTTTCTGCTCTTAGACCACGAGTCATTTGAATTGCAAAGACACTTTTTCCCGAGATGCGCCTAAAGAAATGAAGAGTAATAATTAGCAATTAGCTTTTTATCTTCTCTCTCTATGTATCTCTTTCTTCTATATGCATTGCTAACTTTTTCTTGCTTTCTTTCACGCCTCTTCTCTGATCATCTGCACTGGTATCTTTTTTTCCCTAGGCGCACTCTATGTTTTCTGTATCCCTTGTTTTTATCTTGCAATCTTCTAATATAATATCTGTGTTTCTATCACTTGTGCTGCGCCATTGCAGCGTTTATTGCTATTGCCATTGCTGTTTATTTTTTTTTTTTGCTAGCAAATATGGATTTACTCTAAACTGTTTTATCCTATTCCCGTTCTTTTGGTTATTGTAGCAATTACGTTGATGTCTCGCTGCCCCAGCGAATCCGAATCTGCCGCCTGCTGTACGAGCTGGTGGCCTCTCAGTCGCTAGATCTCGGTCTGTTTTGCGCCTGCTGCTCGGCATTGACTCGTCTGCTAAGGTACGTTTGTTTTGTGCTGCAATCCCCCAAACCAACCCAAGCATATGTCTCTTGGCCAAAAGGGAAAAAATGAGTACGGCTGAGATAAACAAAAATATAGGAAAACGGCGTCAAATAAATGGAAGCGGCTTGCTTCATTTTCCGTTTTGTTCTCTTCCGCATACATTGTTCCTGTTACTCGCCTCTTCCTCATCTCGACTTTTCTTTTTTGAGGACGGTTGGGATGATGGCGCATTTGCAAGCACCGCACACAAGCAATGATTATACATGGGTGAGCTGCTGTGCGTCCAATTAAACTCTGCATATATGCATCTAACGCGCTAATCCCTCAATTTCTACTACGTCTTGTTTTTCTTTTTTTTATTAGAAGGGAAACCCGGCTGACCATAGAGGATCTGTCGCTGGACTGGCGCAAGATGTACGATTTGATCCGCAACCTGACATTCCCGAGATCCTGGCAGGACAACCTTATCCAGAACAGAACCAAGCTCAAGAACGCCGTCGAGCTCGTTTGCACGGTCAACCGGTTCTTCCCGCCGACTGCTGCTAGAGAGGTTCTGGAGGAGCTGCTTCCCCAGATCCAATTCAACTCCATGGACTGGCAATTGCTGGTGGTCCAGATGATCAACCTATTTGTGCCAACGACAAGAGCGCCCAAGGGATTTGAACTTGGAGACAAGGACAAGCCCGAAAGATGGCTTCCGACTATTTTCTCGCTCTGGTCCTTCAACCTGCGCATGTCTGGCTACGACGCCTACTTTATGAGCCTGGTCACTTGCCTGGCCATGGAGCAGAAGGGCGCATTCAAGCTTACCAACCAGCAGATCCGCTTTGCCTTTGCCAGCGGACTCCATTTCTTTAACCTCCCCGTTACACGCGGCTCAGCGTCGCTGCCTCGTAGCGTGACGACCTCTCTTACCGACACATCGCACTTTTACCAGCTTCCACAGGGCGGATCGCTGCCATTGAGCGAGGAGCGCGCTCATACTTTTGCTCGCTTTATCGTCTACACCATGTACGACGAAGAGGCTGGCGGAACCCTTGAGCTGTTTGAGCAGCTTGTGCAGATGATAGAGCCCTTCTATCACCCTTCAAACAACGGCAGCTGGAGCGGAATTCTTTCTCGCTTTCTGCGCAACCTGGCCAAGGAGCTTCTCGAGCGAGTGCGCTCGGAGGCTGAGCCTGATTGCGAGGTTCCCGAGAGCATGCGCTTGACCAGGCGTATGCGCCGCCGATTTGTCGTTTCAACACGGACGCTGGCAATGCTGCTTTTATTCTCAAAGGGCGAGGACTCGGTCACTATGAGCCACTCGACGCTCAAGCACCTTGCAGAGGTCGAGCCCGATCTTATTTTTAGCCCGCTGCTTGACACGCTCTATACAGCTATTGACTCTGTCACAGAGACTCATCGCATGATCTCTGCAATGCGCGCACTGGCAAAGCTGGCCTCTACACTGTCAAACTTTGCTCTTTATCCAGAGGGCGCACAGCATGTGGCACCGCTGCTTGTTCTGACGCTGCCGGGCATCGATGTCAACGACCCGACAAAGGCATGGTTTGCGCTGACATTTATATGCAACCTCTGCCTCAACGGCGTAGTTCTACGCGAGCTGTCCACTTCAGGCGACATGCCCATGGTCTCTAGCAAGGACTCTGACGCAGTCAGCGTGCTAGACGACGATAATGTCATTGATAATGTGCCCAATCCAGATATGGATTATATTGAGTGGCTGACTAGGGAGAGCACTGCGCAATTCGAGTCTTGGATCGACCAGTACTTGCGAAGAGTGTTTGTGCTTGTAGACAACATGTCCAGCAGCATAGATAGCAGCGACTCTAATGCCTCTTCTTTTACCTCATCCGACTTTGGACTGCAGATGATGGTAGCGCATACGACTGAGGTGGTCTTGCTCCAGTGCAGCGAACGGTACTATCCAATGGTCACCAGGCTTATAACCAACTTTGCTACCAGCATCAGCAGTCTCTCAGCGGTCGATGGCATGTGTCGAATCGTCTATGCATTTGCTAGTGCCCTTCCCGAGCAGGCACTTCGGGCACTTGTTCCTATATGCTGCGAGCGCGTTGCCGAGGAGGTGAGCAATGGCGTTGGCTCGCAAGCGTCGCTGAGCAAGCGCACTCAGTCTCACTCAGAGACTACTCTTATTTGGTACATGTCGATTTTGTCTACTTTGGCCGACTGCCAGTGTGGTCAGCTGCTTGTAAGATACAAGGACATGATTCGCTCGACTATCGAGCTTGTCCTTGACAAGTGTCTATCGCGGCACATATACACCATTGCAAGTACCACTCTGTACAACATGATCGGGTGCCTGACCCGCGTCTATCCAGAGCGTGGACGCAGTGTTTCGGCAGAGGTGTGGACAGACCCAGAGTTCCAAGAAAATCATTTCCGCTTTTGGGGACAGTATGCCCAGGTGGACAGCGACGATTTCAAGATCAAGTGGCATATCGCCAGTCAGGAAGAGATCGGCTGTGCCTTAGAGATTATGCGTGGTGTCATATCACCTCTTATCAGATCGCTAGAGAGCCTTTTGGAAAATAAGAGCGAAGCAGCCTCAGGGAACAACAACCCAGACAATGTGCGCATGCACCGGCTACTGGTTGCGCTGAGGTACAGCATACGCTGCTTCGGCGCGCTTATTCCACCAAGCAGCAGTCCAATTGCTAATGAAGACTTGATCAGCGCGATTGTAGAGGAAAGCGATGCTAGAAACATGCCACCACGCTTCTTGCTTGATAGACAAGTCGAGGCAGGCTATCTATTCTCCGAGGGCTCTGTCGAGCACAAAGAGCTTTTGGCCATGCGCGAGGATATCGGAAAAGTCACAGCAAAGGCGCTTGTATTTATGACCGAAAGCAACGAGGACGACGTCGAAAACATCAAGGCGCTCGTGCTTTTGGCTCAGTGCTACATGTGTAACTTTGGCATTGACCGCGCCATGTATGCGAGCTACCGCCGTGCATGGAGCTTTGGGCTTGAGAGCTTCACCCTGGACAACAAGAAAACGGCTATACCTCGATATTTTGCAACGAGACGCGTGATGTTTGTCCAGGCATCGCGCATGCTGCACAACGCACGGTTTGGACACGCCTCGTCTCTTGAAAACGAGATTGCCAGTCGTATGGCTCATTTCTGTCTATCGCAGTACTCTGAGGTCCGAGACTACGCTGTGTCTGCGCTTGACGACATCACTGCGCTTTTGCCTGTGCTCAAATACCCACTGATCCCGCGTTTCCTAGCAGAGCTTAGCGCCAGCGAGTCTAGCGATCCAGAGCGAATGACTGGCGCGCTGCGTGTTTTGGATACTCAGTCTATGAGGAGGACGTGTCTGAGAGACTGGCGATTTTTCCCTCAGCTAGTCCTGGCACTCTGTCGCGCGCAGCACGAGGACAAGCCGCAGGTCAAGAAGCTTGTGCGTAGCACAGCTGTTGCGCAGGTCGTCCATGTGGCAGCGCCGCAAGCGGTCGAAAAGCTTGACTCCAATATCAGAGAATTGGTAGGGCATCTTGGTGGACCGCAAAGTGACGAGGCATCTGTACTGCGTCTAAGGGAGAAGTGCCAGGAGCAATATCTGTTTGCAAGCGCAGAGAACTCGCAGCTAATCGATGCTCTAGTCGACATTCTGCGCGATGCCGGCACGACCTGGCGGTTTGCGGCTATTGCTGGCTACTATCTTGACCAGCTTTCCAGCGTCAAAACGCCGCTTACTCCACGCGTCGTGACTACCCTGGCTGACAACCTGACATCCGACTTGGTCTTGTTCCGTGAAAGCGCTGCTATATATCTGACCCAGCTGGTGAGCCGCATCAAGCACCGCAGCAAGCCAGATACAGAGCTTTACACTGCACGAACATCCAAGCTAGATCGCGACTATGCGGACCTGTGCGAGCGGGCTGTCAGTGGCAACCAGGATGCCCTTGACGCGCCCTTCCTTGACAGTCCGTCTGTAGGATGGCTTGCATGGCCGCATGCTACTCATGTGTTTCCGCAGCCGTCGCCAGGCACTTCTGTAGCCTATGAAAGCATAGATCCAGAGTACAGGGGCGCCTATGACGCAGTGCGTGCAGCGATATTTAGCGCTGAAAAGTGGGAGCGTATTGCTCGCTTGTTCTCGCTTGAATGCGTTCGATCGCCAGAAGAGGACTCCTTTGGCGTTCCAAGAGCCGCATTGCATGACCAGCTGTTTTCCCTGTTTGGAGTCTCGCTGCTCGAGCAAGCATGGCCATCGATTGAAAAGCTAGCAATGGACTTTGAGCGTATCGGTGCTCAGCGAGCTGCAGCAGAGATGATAGCTGGCTTGATCCGCGGATCGAAGCATTGGGGCAAGGATGCGTTAGCACGCATGTGGGAACTGCTGATACCGCTTCTGACTCTGGTTTTCGCTAGGCTTCGCCCTGATACTTTGAGGTTCTGGCAAGTGTGTCTGCAGTACTCAGCTGCTCGCCGCGACCCCCGCCGCTATCTGCCATTGATCGAGCTGATTGTCTATACCAATTCATTTGACCCGCAAGCAGAGGCTCCTTTTGCTGAGGCATCGAAGCTCGAGCTAATGCGTGTTCTTCTTAGCTGCTGGGACTGGCGCATAGCCTCTACTATTGTTGCTAGCCGTCCGCGACTGATGGATGCCCTTGCGCATCCTTACAAGCAAGTCCGAGACGTCGCGGGTATAGTGATGTATATGCTGTCCTCGTCAGAGTTTAGCGTGTCATATCAATGCGTCGAGATGGCGATCGATGACTTTGCAAGGTACGGATCAACTGGCAGAGACTTTTCGCACTGGGGAGGCACACAGCGCACGTACAATATGATCCGTGATATGACAGCTAAAGTCGATGCATGGAAGGAGGAGCACATCCCGTCGAACGAGGGCACGTCGAACTACATTAGGGGAAGCAAAACGCTTTTGACCTTCTTTTTGACAAGCTTTGGCTATTGCTCGCGCCGCTTGGCCATTGAGCATATCCCGACGATTCTGCCTATTTTCTCTGTTCTGCAGGAGCAGCATGACGACGAAGATGTTGCACGACTGGCCAATGCCGTTATGCAGTTCTTTTCTCAGGTCCTGTATACGGCCGAGATATCTGAAGGCGTGGCCAACAAGATCCTGGCATTGCTGGACGAGTCCTCGGCTATGTGGCATGTCATCCATAAGACGCTTCCACTCTTGTGCACGTTGACGTTTTCCAACCGATTTACGCTTTCGCGCGAAGTTCGCATGCGCATCATGGATACGACAGCCGCATTCTTGGAGCACGAGCAGATCGAGGTACGGCAGTCTGCGTCTTCGTCGCTGACCAGCCTGATCAAGTGCGCCAGCAACAAGGTAATGACGGACATAAACTCCAAGTTTTCAGCAAAGCTCAAGACGCGATTGCCTCGTGTGCGCTATGGAAAGCCGCCAAAGAATCCAGCTGCATACAGCAAGCTGGTTCTCACTAGACATGCTGGAGTCCTGGGGCTCTCGTGTCTTGTTTTGGCATTCCCTTATACGATCCCCGAGTGGATGCCCGAGGTCCTGGTTTTATTGGCCAACTGCATAGATGATCCGAATCCGATTCAAAACACCGTTCAGCGGACGTTTGCGGAGTTTAGACGCACCCATATGGATACCTGGCATGAGGATCGCAAAAAGTTTACTTCTAGTCAGCTTGAAATCCTTACCGATATGCTAGTGTCTCCATGCTATTACGCGTAAATTCTAAATTAGACATTTTGCTTTACATTCTGTTTCTTTTCTTCATAAATTGAAGTTTATTTATTTACCGAAATGGGGAAATGAAAAAATAAAGCTATTCGTCTCGTTCGCTTTCCTCGCTGAGCTCTTCCAGAGACTTTCCCTTGGTTTCGGGAACGAACCAGGTAAATATCAGCCCGACAAGCATGAACAGAGCAAAGATCTGGATCAAATGAGGGATAAAGGCATTTTTGCCTCCACGGTTCTTGAGCTGGAAGAAGCCGAGCTGAGCAATGACAGCGCCGATCTTGCCGCTAGCAGCACTGATACCATGACATGTGGAGCGGAATCTGGTAGGGAAGGCCTCGGAGGGAATGATAAATGTAGTGGTGTTGGGGCCAAAGTTCTGGAAGAACTGGGCCAGCGTGAAAAGAACAACAAACCCAGCAACAGACCTATCCAGTATCTGATGATAAGCAAATCCTAGGATGCAGAAAAGAATAAGCAGAACGACAAAGCCGATGAACTGGATAGTGCGACGACCAAGGCGATCGATGGTGAACACTGTGACCCAGTATCCCGGAAGCGTGCCCAGAAGATTGAGGATGATGTTGCCTGCCGACGTCTTCAAGAGCTCGTGATAGGGAGTGCCCTTTCCAGAGAAGCCGATGGCCTGAAGAATAATCGAAGAGTTGAGGTTGATGCCGTAAAATGCCACATCAAGCGCAAACCAGGTAACCGACGTGCCCATGAGGACCTTGAAGTTTCTCCACTTTTTAAAGTGATGGTAAAACTCGGTCCATGTGGGTTTCTGCACCCTGGCCTGCTGAGCAGTCGAGGGCTGCAGCAAGCTCCTGTCCTCAGCAGCATCTTTGGAGCCGCCGATGGTGGTCTTGATATCATAGGCGGCCTTGTGTGCATCATTTTCGATGTCCAGGGTGTAGCGTGGGGTTTCTGGAATGGTCAGACGGAAATAGAGAGCGATGATTCCAGGAACAGCGCCGAGACCCATGATGATACGCCAGACATAGTCGAGGTTCTGCTGATCGCCATCAATAGCACCCTTGAATGCGGCCAGGACAATGATCGAGACAATGGCCGCCGCGACAATGCCAAAACCCTGCATGGCAAAGACAGCAGCAATCATGGCACCGCGGTTTTTGGTCGTGGCAAACTCGGAGGTAATGATGGCGCTGACGGGGTAGTCGCCACCAATTCCTATGCCAAGCACAAAGCGCCAGATAAACAGGATCCAGTAGACAGAAAGACCACGAGCAGTGTTGCCAGCAAAGGAGCCGCCTATGGTGCAGACGATAATAATGATCAGCTCGACACCGTAGATGCGTTTGCGGCCAAGACGATCAGACAAGTAGCCAAATACAAACTGGCCAATGATGCATCCCAGCTGAGTAGAGCCCTTGATCCACATATCGATCTTTGTAGGTGTGCTGTTTTTGGCATCGCCTTCAGCGTTGGCATAGTAGACGTAGCCCATGATAAGAGAGCACAGGTTGATGGCAAAGATGTCGTAGCTGTCGGTGAAAAAGCCGATACCTGCAACTAAGCACGCCTTGACATGGAACCAGCCGAACTTTGCATTGTCAACTTCGGCCAGGGCCCTGCGGCGGACTGCAAGTGCATCGTCGCTTGAGATATCGCTGGTAAAGCCATCCCTGAAGTTATCGGCCTTGGAATGGGCAACAAACTCACTACTGTGTCGGTGAGTAGTATTGAGAGGGTCTTGTAAAGAATTACCTGAAGAAGACATTATATAAGCAACTCTTCAGAAAAAAAAACGAAATATTAAAAATTTAGTACTAAATTAAATAATATAAAAGTATTTGCGTATATATATATATACATACATATACACTTGGGAACGACCGATTAAAAGGAAAAGTAAAAAAGAAAAAGAATATTCTCGTGGTTTGTCAAACAGAATGAAAAAAGTCCTTGGAAAGGAAGACTTGGTTTTATACTTTGATTTCTAGCATATTTGAAGAAACAAATGTATATTCCTGCTCTAGCGTTTGACGTTAAAACAGAATAACATATGCAAAGAGTTTGTTGCTAAGCAACCGCAAAAGAAAATAATGCCTATAGATATAAAGCATAGCTCCAAATCAAGAAAGGAAAAAATAAGCGCACCATAAATAAATGCAAACAACACCAACAAAAAGATAGAGTAAATTCAAATGGACAGAGGGGAACCGGCCTGCATTTGGACACAAGGTTAATGCCGGAGCATTGATAACGAGTGTTTTTTTAAACAAAACGCAACATTTGGCAAAATAAAAAACTGCGAAATATAAAATTCGGATATGCTTATAAACGAGAGATTTGGGCCAGGTGTGAGCACTCAGACAGATGATAGGCTGGTTTGAAATAGTATTTCAAAATGTCAAGCTCAAAAAAAACGATGCTCCAGGGCAATCTCAAGCGATAGTATTGCCAAAGAGTCTTGGCCAGGCAAAAGAAACAATGACCACTTTTTTTGCATTCTCGGGAATTCCAAAGAGGAAACAAGCAGATGCAACTGGATGGACGCGCGTTGTTCTCCCGATCGCATCCGATTGAAAGATGGAACAAATGATGCGGGGAGAAAAAATAATATGCGAGTTTGCGTGTGTGTGCGTGTGTGTGTGCGTGTGTGCATGGGCAATGGCTGTGGTGTACAAAGGTATCCAGGGAACCAGGTATCGTGTACATGTGTCCCAACTACTGGACAGTCCAAGGGTTTTTCTTCAGCATTGGCTGTTTACCAATGGCTTGGACCACGCGTGTGCAGAGTTCCTTTATCAGCTGTTTTTTTTGGAAAAGAAGCGCAAATCCTGTTTTCCTTTTTTAGTTTAAAACTTTTGTATGTGCGTATGTTGAACTACGAGATAACGAAAAAAAAGAAAAAAGCGATAGAAAGGATGGATAGACGCTGATCAGCAGCAAAAATGCTAAATTAAAGCCGGTCTTTTTTTTTTTACTAAAAAGGGGATCACTTAGACCTCCTCTTCCACAGAAGCAGCATCGGACTTTGTATACAGCTCCTGCCACAGCAACTCCTTGAGCTGGTCTACGGTCAGCCTGTCCCTGTAGTTGTCAAAGTCAAAGAAGTTTAGAGGCAGCGGTGGGCATGCTGGCTCATCGGCCTCGTCGTGGTACTGGGCTAGGTAAGGGTGTGCCAGGGCCTCCTCAACGGTGATACGCCTTCTGGGGCTAAAGTTCAGCATCTTGTCCATAAGATCTACGGCAAGCGGGGTGGCATAGGGGAACTTCTTCTGCAGATTGACCTTTGCCTTGAGCGGCAGACCGCGGATATACTCCCGAGCACGCTGGCTCTTGATGTCCAGATAGTCGCTCGAGATCGGGGTGCCCAGAATGTCAAAGATAAGCTTGAGCTGGTGGTGGTAGTCGCGGCCCGGGAACAGGGGCTCCTTGGAAAGCATCTCGGCCATGATGCAGCCAACAGACCAGATGTCGATGGCCTTGGTGTACTCTTTAAATGAAAGCATGATCTCGGGTGCGCGGTACCATCTGGTGGCAACGTACTCGGTCAGGAACGACTCGTTGGTGTCGCTGTCGTTGTTTGCGCCGCGAGCAAGGCCAAAGTCGCACACCTTGAGGTCGCAGTTGGCGTTCAGCAGGATGTTTGCCGGCTTTAGGTCGCGATGCAGCACGTTGCACGAGTGGATGTACTTTAGCGCACGCAGGATCTGGTACAGGAAGTACTGTACATGCTCCTCGGTGAGCGGCTGTGTCTTGATGATGCGGTGCAGATCGATATCCAAAAGTTCCTGCACAATGTAGACTTCGGAAAAGTCGTTACGAGGACTCATGTTGACCACATCGTATAGCGTGATAATCTAAATCTCCGATAAACGGTTTAATATTAGCAAAAAGCATACGTATTGGGTTTTTTTACTCTTAATGTTTTGCGTCAATTAGTAAAGTTGATTGAAGATGATCAAGCAAGGATCATCACATGACAGAAATTACTAATAGCAACAAGCCCGAAAAAAAAACAATGTCAACGAAAAGAGCTGTGCACAAGAATGTTTTTTCTTTACTTACGTTTTCGTGGTTAAAGTGCTTCAGAAGCTTGATCTCACGCAGCGTGCGCTGGCACAGCATGGGGCTGTCGAATGGACCAATACGCTTGATAGCGACGTCGATGCCACTGGAAATATGCTTAGCGGAGCTACAATCGCAAAAAAAAAGATGGAAGGTGGATTAAGTAAAAGCGATATAAGTAGCTTTCCGCAATGGCTGTGCAATGTTAAAAATATGGATGTGTGGTCTTGGACAGATGATGCTGGGACTACTGTGGGCCAAGCAGCCAAGTGAACAGACAGATGCAAACTCCGAATGATTATAGCATCCACGCTTTTTGCAGTTTGTTCCTTTTTGGGAGGGGAAAAGAAAAGAGAAAGAGCGGGAAATGGGGCAAAGAATAATAACAGATGGGGAAACGCAAGGCGTATTTTTTTCCCTTTTTCTTTTCAAGCAATCTCAGAGGACTACAGAAACAAAGAAAAAAAAACACGGTCAAGCAGACCAGGTCCCGAATAAATTGTTTGCTTGATTACTTTTCTCGGCCTGTCATCTGCCTCCCTGTATGTCTGTCTGTTTCCCTGCTTTGTTTATTTGTTTGTTCCTGAGTCTCCCCCACCATTCCCTTAAAATACAAACCTAGGAAAAATATAAAAAAGGACACTTACCAAACAGTTCCGTAAGCACCCATGCCAATAACACTGACTACCTGGTACTCGGGTCCAGGATTAAAGTTCTTGAGCAGATTCTTGATAGCAAGAGCCTGAGCATTGGCCTGCTGCTGATGGCGCGCTTGCTGCTGCTGTATTTGTTGCTGTTGCTGCTGCTGTTGCTTCTGTAGCTGCTGTTGTTGCTGCTGGTGGCTATGACGGTCCATTTTTTCAATTATTATTTTTTATTATAGAGACAATAGAGAAGGTGCTGGATGGTGTCTGAGCGGTTTATGCAGAAAAATAAGAGTAAAAGAAGAATTTATAATAGTTGTAAAATGAGTTGTCGAGATGAGAAGAAAAAAGGAAAAAAAGTGACAAGATATCCTTGTAAATAAAAAAGAACGTATATTTGCGTTAGACTAACAAAAAAACAAAGAAAGAAAGATAGGAGTGCCAGCAACTTCAAGCTAATCAAAACAAAAACGACAACAAAAAGTAAATAAACGGAAGACTAAAAGAAAGGATGAAAAAGAAGAGCGACAAGCGCAGATTCCTGCATGTACACCTTTTTTGATCGCTGTTGTCGTTGCAATTGCCGCTGTAAATTGATGTTGGTACAAAGCAATCCGTTCAAGCGTATAAAGCTGAGTAGGGTTTTGCGGAGCAATGGTAAACAGAGCCAGTCTTCCAAGAAAAGTGGATCGATTTTCCTTACTCCTTTTTGCATTCTTTTTTTGCACCAAGATGTTCAATTACACATAGCCAATTGTGCGTCTGTTTGCTATGTGTTCTTTGTGGCCGTGTGTCGATCGCTCTTTGTGGTGAACAAAAAAATTTTGTGCTTTGTTTGAAGTTTGTTACTCGGGTCATATCTGAAGATGAAACTGGCCCATTAATTCTAAAAAAATGAATACTCTGGTCACACATCAAAAATCCTGTCGTTCTAATTATATATAGATATATGTTTGGGATTTGTTTATTTTGCTGAAATTGTGTATGGAAAAAAGTAAACTCAGTTGGCTGCAGATTTCACGGCCAAAGTAGTTGCTTTAACAACAGTAGCACTGGCAGAAATGTGGTCGTCATCCTCCGAGACATTTGCGGCTTTCAAATGACTGATCTCGCACGCAGACATCAGCATGTCCATCGAGCCAAGCATCAGTGTCAGGTCCTGATGCAGACGCAGTTCAAGGCGGATCTTGCTCAGAAGACGCACAAGTAGTTCGCTGGTGCGCGTCGAGTCATAAATAAGATCTCCATAGATATCCAAGATGACGTTGGAGACCCTGATCAGCAGCTGTGTGTAGCGCGGATGGTTTATGTACTTGGAGACAAAACGCAGAATCGGATCCAGAGACAGCTCGTCGCGGCCAGACAGAGCAGAGCCCAGCCCGTCACGATGGACCAGCTCCTGCAACAACGAAATAACGGTTACGCCAGCGCGGTTGTTTGCCAGGACAGCATCCAGCGCTCGGGAGTACTCAAACTTGCGAAGGAAATGGTCGTAGTCGGCCAGACTGCGGCTCCGCTTGTACTCGATGCGCAGGTCGTCGTCCACGCCCTTATGCGATGATCCGCGCATGAAGTAGGCACGCGTGCCATACACGGTGCGCTCCTTGAGCTCGACCTGGGCCTGCTCCTTGGCAGAAACATCGCGGCGACGCAGAGAAAACACGCCCGAAGTCATGCCGACCGCTAGCATGGTCTCGTCAGGCGACAGAGCCACGCTAAGCACGGGCGCAGGATAATTTGAGCTATAGGTCATCTTGTAGGTCTGCAAATCATAGACCTTTACATGGTGATCCAGAGATCCCGCAAGCAGACGGCCGCCGTTGCTGTCGAGACACAGCGAGGTAACGGTCTTTTCGTGGTTGCCCATGCTAAACAGTGGCCGGCCTCCCATAGAGATATCAAACATCTGCACGGACGGCCCATTTGCAACCGCAAAAACACTGGCTCCTGGAAGAGAAAGCACAGACTCCACTGGATCGTCAACGGCAATCTTAATCGCGCAGGAGCCTGCTCGTGTGTCCCAAATGCGCACCGTGTGGTCATAGGAACCAGTTGCAAACAGATTGGGATTTTCGGCAAAAACGCACCCGCTGCGCACGTAGTCAGAGTGCTCATTAGATGTAAATACAGAGGCCTGACTGGGGATATCCCACACATGCACTGTGGTATCGTCGGATCCCGAAAACACCTGTGTCCGGTTAGGCATAAATCGCGTTATATGCACAGGATCGGTGTGACCCTTGAACGTACGCAGGATTGCTCGGCTGCCAACATCAAACACCTGCACCAGGTTCGATTCGTCGCCTGCAACAAGCAGCTTGCCGTCTGACCGAAACGATCCGCTGTGGGCTGGGCTGTTGAACCTCGTAATCGATTTTTTCAGCTGCCCTGTGCGGCCGTTGTACAGCTGCAGCCGCGTGGACGCCGTAGCAACAAGGTCGTGGGGCTTGACAGGGCTGAACTCGAGCGAGGTCACCATGCCATACTCTTTGACAAGCACTGGCGACTCGAATTTTTTCCAGTACCCAGCTTCAGGCAGGCCCCGCTTGACAGCGCGCGCAGTCCGTGTGGCTCCCAGCGGTTTAAAATCCATTGTTGTTATATTGCGTAAAAAAAGCGAGGAAAATATAAGAAAAAGAAGAAAATAAGCCTGCTGAAATAATAGCACACGACAAAAAGAGATAGGAGACGATAGACAATAAAGAAAAATACTCAGCTATACATGCTGAGAAAGTGAAATAAAGGATCATGTTTAAATGCGAAAACAAGACGTTTCTGCAAAAATGAAAAAAAAAAATTGTTGAAAGGGAAAAAATTAACAATTAACTGTGATTAAATCGCGCAAAATGCACAATTTTAGATAACCAACCAAACAACCTAGAAAATATCTTGAACAGCTTTTTGTGCACTTTTTCACCCTGCAATTTATATAAAACAGAATTTTGAATTTACAGGTTTAATCTATTTACTCTTTTTTCCAACCTTTTCCTTTCTCTCTTTATTTTCCTATATATATATATCCTCTCTATACACTGTAAATAAAGCATGGCACAGCGGTTTGGCAGCTTGAAAGTTTACTTTCCAAACGTAGTGTTCAAGATTATTCCCGACGCTCGCCTCGGCAAAAACCAGGCTGCGTTCCGCGTTCCGTTGAACGTGAACAAGCTGGATATCAAGGACTACCTCACTCACATCTATAACGTGACAGTGACCGATGTGCGCACGACCGTGTTTCCAGGAAAGCTGAGCACCAACCGGTACACGGGTCAGAAAGAGCGTGGTTCTCGGATCAAAAAGGCAATTGTCACTACCAAGGAAGAGTTTGAGTATCCCAAAGAGGCGGACGTCGATAAGCACTTCGGCGGTCTGGAGATCAAGCACGAGACTATGCGGAGAGCCAATAAGCTCAAGGGCTGGCGCATCCGTCCATCGATCGAGATGATGGCCCTGCGCACCAAGATCCTCGAGAGCCGCCGAGAGACCCAAGAGGCTTCTGAGAAGAAGAGCTAAAAGAAGATTGATATTATTTTATCAAACCCATTGCTTTTCTTTTTTAGACTCACAAAATGAGCTTTGCAGTGATATTAATACAAAAATTGAAAAGAAAAAACAGTTTGCACGTGACTCGGCTCCCAAAAGACAAAGCCAATTTATGGCAAAAGCAACTGCAAAAAAAATGTGAAGCTTGCTATCCAGGACCACTGCCAATCAATAGCCGTTACAATAGTTCCTTGTATTGCCCTTCTTTACTTTTAAAACACCTATTTACTTCTAATATATCCTTTTCAAGTTAGAGATGCCGCTTATCAACTTTTGCCCAGACTGCAGCAACATCCTATATCCATGCGAGGACAAGGCCAACCGCGTTTTGCTGTTTGCCTGCCGCAACTGCGATCACAAAGAGGAATCGTCCAACAACTGCGTTTACAGACACGAAGTCACACATATTCCAAGGTAAGCGCTAAACCTATATGAAAAATAATAACAGCAACGATGATCTTGATTATTAAAACTTTATGCTAATGCACTCTATCTGACACCTTTCTTTTGTTAGTGAGCAGACGATGGTGGTCAAGAATCTGAGTTCGGACCCTACGCTTCCTCGTACAACAGCTGTCTACTGCCCGAGATGCTCCAAAAAAGAAGCTGTATTTTTCCAGTCTCAGTCCCGCCATCCCGACACTCGTATGACACTGTACTATGTATGCACAGATCCCCACTGCCAGCATCGCTGGCAATAAAAAGCAATAGCAATAGCAATAGCAATAATGACAAAAGCGAAAGGGTAAAAACTGTAGTTTTTTGTGATTTCAACACTGTTCAAAAAGAATACATACGTTAAAAAGATAGTATTTTTCTGTTTAATTGTCTTCACTTTAAAGAGGATAGAAGCAAAAATGCTTTATTTGCAAAATATAGAAAAATATATATATATTTCTTTTTTTTGTTGTTGCTGTATTGGTAGCTGCTATTTTCATTTATTTAACCAGACTTGAAAAGCAAAACAGCAGTGTGATTATAGTAAAAGTAGATGAAATGGCCGGTTTCGTGGGTTACATATGAGCCAAAGTTGCGGCCAACAACAACGTGCCAGGTGGGCCCAAACTTTTTATCGCAGTCGCGCTTGATAGCAGCAGCGATATCCTTTTCGACCTCTGAAGCAGCAAATGCCTGCTTGGCAATTTCAGAGACGTCGTTCTGCATGGTCTCGCTCATGTCAACGCTCTTGACGACAATCTTGGACTCTTCCATGGCTAGATATTACTGTATCTGAGATATAAAAATGTAAATTTATAGAAAAAAATTGCAGACTAGAAAAAAAGTGAGAAATTACGTGAAGTAAAGGGAAAAGAAAAAGAAGAAAAGACAAACAAAAACATGTACCTTTATTTCCCATTTTTCTGTGTTTGTTTGGTTTTTTGTTTGTAAGGGAAAAAATGATTTGCTTCTTTTTGATTCCTTAGAGCTGTTAATGACGAAAAAGGGCAGAAACAATCAAACAAACCAAACAAGCTCACATCTCATGCTTCTGCTGCTATCATTTCTTTTTTTTTTTTTTGTTGTGGATCAAGACGCCACAGCTGAATCGCCGTATTTCAAAAATAAATAAAAGCATGTCAAGCAAAATATTTTTAACCAAAATTTTATAAACAGCAGTAAGTAAACAGAAAAAAAGAAGAGGATGAATAATAGTCATCAGAAGAAAGTTTTGGGTTTAGAGAGCTTAGCTAGCAGAGGACGTGGTTACGCTCAAATCAGCTCCGTCGTCGTCTCTTTCGTTATCGTTGTCGTTTCCACTGACCTTGTCATCTTCGTCGGCATCGCTGCCCTTGACACTACTTTTGCCACTGGTGTCCATGCTTGTCACTGGCGCAGTAGCATCGGCAGACTCAGACGCGGGTGCAGCCTCGGCATCTGCGCCCATGGCCTTGCCAAAAATACGCGAAGTGATCTTTTCCAGAACTGGCACTTGCTCGCCGCTGATCAGAATCAGGTTCAGCACCTTGCTGCGCATGTCCTCGTCAGTGCGAGAGTACTCTGCATGCAGCTTTGATGCCTTTGCAGCAAGAATGTCCTTGCTCTGGACATAGTACGGCTTTGCAAACTGCGGAAGCAGGCCAGGAATAGTAGTGTTGACAGCGGTCTTTACACGCTCCTGCACAGAGTCTAGAAGACGCGACGAGCGCTCAGAGATCTCCGACTCGTACACATTGACAGTGTCCTTTACTGATTGCTTGATGCCGCCAATGGTCGTCTTGCTGGCCAGGAGCTGGTCGTAGTAGGCCTTGCCGACCCGCTGAGGGACCTTGTGAACCAGAATGGTGATCTTTTCCAGAGGGGAATCGGCGTCGCTAGTGACAGAAGCAGAAGAACAAGCAGGTGCATTAGCACCATCTGTCTGTGCCTGGTTGTCAGCACCGGTCTTTGTCTCTGGGTCAGCATTTGCATCTGCATCTGCATCGGCATCAGATGTAGATTGGGACGTGTCCTTGGCAGGCAGTACATAGTCGACCAGATAGTCTACGCGGTCAAGAGCAGAGTTGGCAGTGGACTTGGCCACAGCAAAGGTGCGAGCCACAAGCGGGTACTTTGACTCGACGGCCTTGGCACGGCTCTGGACAGACTCGATGACCTCGGTGGTGGGCTTGGCAACAATAGGGTACTTTGCCTCGATGATCTCGAGAGACCGTGTGGCGTAGCCGTCAATTACCGAAAGAGGCTTTTCGACAGGCTTGAGCAGAGGACGCGACTTTTCCGCGTATCCACCAGCCTTCTCGGCATAGCTGATGATGTATCTGCTGTACTTGTTGCTTTCGGCAATGCGGTAGATGCTGTTGACCGCGTCGCTGACTATGGGCAGCTCGTACAGACGCGTGAAAAATGTAAGGTTACTCAGATCTTCGCTCTCTGTGTCGACGGTTGATGTCTCTGAACGCGAATCCTCATATATCGCAGGGTCGGCAGACTTAATGTCGCCGGACTGTGGTGGTGATGCTGCTGTAGCTGCCATTTTTTGCGTATATTTTTTATTTGGACAACACACTGGTATATACAACAAAAAAAAATAGAACAGAAGGGAAATAAATAAAAAAGTATAGTAAAGGCAAACAAATAAACAAACAGATGATATGGATAGCAATACTTTTTGAAGTAAAAAAAACACCTTTATAACTTTATTAAAGGAAGGAAAGATGGAGTGGGTCTTTTTATCCAAAAAAAAATCGCTTGAGGCATTGAATAAAAAAAACCCCCACCCGATGCTTATATAGAAAATATTAAAGCCCCTATTACAAAGCCACACCTTTAACGATGACTGTCACCTCGCTTTTCTCCAGTCTGTTCTGACAAACTAATCAAAGTGTGCAGTTGCACGTGAAAGCCCTGGATAGCTGCGATGGATGATGGAATTTGTGTATGTGAATGCGTGCGCCTTATCTCTCTATTCTATTGCTTTGCAAGGTGATGAAATTCGATTATTTGTTGCTATCTACACATCTTTTTTCTTTTTACCCCAACAGCATCAACAACAGCAGAAGCGACAAACGCCTTTCTGTTTTTTTTTTTTTTTTCCTTTTTTGCGCAAGGTTTTTTTTATTAGCACCTGAATGTGCACATATTTTAAAGAACAAAAGAGGTGTTCAGCAATCAAGTTCATGTATTTTTAGTTCTTCTCGCATAAGCTACTGTCAGCTACTGTCAGCTACTGTCAGCTACTGCCTGCACCTCTGTCTGAGTCTCTGTCTGAGTCTCTGTCTGAGTCTCTGTCTGAGTCTCT
>JANBOH010000111.1:0-46038 GCA_027478445.1 Coemansia asiatica | reverse complement strand
AAACGATCACTAGTCTTTTTCTTTTTTTTTCTGCTGCCTACTCCCCAAAATAAAATGCTGGTCTCTACTTTCTTCCTTCTCTTCTTTTTTTCGACTTGCTAATGTTTTTTGCTCTCTATTTTGCTCTTGTTTTTTCTTCCTTGCCTCTTCTTTGTGTATATCTTCTTTGCTTGCAAAAATTTCTCTAATCGGTGATGAAAATGGCATCAAAATCGGTCAATATTTGAAACAGTACCAAAAAAATCGACTATGTGCGGTTCCAACGATGGTGTGCGGCTGGTGCGGCTCATAATATTCTGATGATGCTCTGCGGCTGGTGCAGCTCTTACGACACTTTGCAGCTATGCGGTTCTTTTTTATTCATACACCATTTGTGGTTTTTTTTTGCCGTAGTGTAACCAGCAAATGAAAAACGGCTACAATAAAGCGGAAAAATGATGTATTTCTGTATAAAAATTTTTTAATCAGATTTTCTTTGCTTTTCTCTTTAGCATTCTGTTTTTTTTTCACCTTACATACATAATACATATTGTTTTTTTATACTCTTATTTTTATTATTATTATTATTTTATGTGTGGTTTGGACTGACCAAATCAGACCATTCATTGTATTTTTTTTATTTCAAGAGTTGCGGACAAGAATAAAAGAGAAAATTAAAGCAGTAGTAGGATATTACAAGTTTTACATGCAATTTTTTTTATCTTTGTAAGAAAGTAAAAAAGTAAACTAAAGGACGAGATTTCTCTCGATATCAATAGGTAAGAGGTCTACATAGAATAATCTATAAGCGAATAAATGAAGGTGGAGGTCGTTGTGTGTGTACTTCGTTTTCTATCATATATTTTTTTATTCCATTTACTTTTATTTCTAATTTCCCTATAATATTTTGTACTCTTATCTGCTAAAAAAAATTGTATATGTGTGTATATGTGTGGTGTCCATTTATAGGCGGAGGATTATTGATAGGCTTTTCAAGCGGAATAGGATAGGAACCGAAACAAAGGAAGAGGCAGATATAGACCATCGCTGCTTCTATTTTTTTCTATTTTTTTCTAAACCTCTCGTTATTTTTTTAATCCGCGCGGACGAGAAGCAAGCTAGACGCTGTTAGGGCAAAGAAAAAAAAAAGAAAATAAGGGTGGGATGTCAAGAATGAACAGCTCGACGTTGCAGCGGCACAGCATGAACCAGAACCAGCAGCAGCATCAGCAGAGGCGACCGATTCAGCGCAAGGCTGTGATCATCGGCGACGGTGGGTGCGGCAAGACGTGTCTTCTGCACGTATACCGTGAGGGCTCTTTTCCGCCGAACGACCAGTACATCCCGACGATCTTTGAGGAGTGCGTCAAAGACGTAGTGGTATATGGGCGGCAGGTGGAGCTGGCGCTGTGGGACACGGCTGGTCAGGAAGACTACGACAACGTGCGGTATCCATGCTATAACGGCGCGCACGTCGTGATTATCTGCTTTTCAGTTGACTCGCCCGACTCGTTGGAGAACGTGCAGGAGAAGTGGATCGGCGAAGTGCTGGAGTATGCGCCGGGCGTGCCGACGTTGCTGGTGGGGCTGAAGGAGGACCTGCGCAGAGACCAGGGCATTATCCAGCAGCTTCTGAAGGACGGCCAGACGCCGACCACGAGGGAGCAGGCTCTCGAGGTTGCCAAGGCCATCGGTGCGCACATGTACCTGGAGTGCTCGGCCAAGGAGAACCGCGGTGTCAACGAGACTTTTGATGCCGCTGTGCGGTCGACGCTCAAGCTGCCCAAGCAGCAGTATGCGTATGGATCTGATGGTACGTCGTGCTGCACCATCCTATAAGACATATATGCGCGTAATGCCCTTTTCTGTGTGTTTTTTTTTTACTTTGTATGTGTATTTTTTTTACTTGGTCAACATGCAAAAAAAAAACAGAAACGCTTTAAATTCTCTCAGAGGTGAGAAATGGATGAAAGCAAGATGATGATGATGCAGAAAAAAAAAAAGAAAAAAAAGAACGGCTCCTGTAGCCAAGATGATATAAAACTTTTTTTCCTTTTTTGAAGGCTTTTTTTTGCTTCCTCTCAGCTCCTTGCCACTTGCAAATCACGCACTGTAATTTCTATTTCGGCAGCAGCCGCAGCCAGGTAAAGAGCCGCAGGCAAAAGACAGGCATCATGCAGCAATCACTGGGCAAAAATCAGGCCAACAAGTCTTAAAAAAGGGCGCCTCATCCCTTTTTTTCCTTTTACCGTTTTCCATTTTCCTTTTCTTCTATTCCCCCCATCCAAAAACTCTTTTTTTTGTCGTTGAGTGAGCAAGCAAGCAAGCAAATAAAGTTGTGCTTCTTCAGTTTAAATTTGGCACAAGCAAAACCAAAAATAAACGCATTAATACAAAAAGAAGCCATTTTCTTTTTTCTTCTTTTCTTGTTTTATAAATTAAAATACATATATACAAAAGCTTTTGTTTTCTTTTTTTCCTTTTATTTAATTTTTTCTCCTTTTCTTGATACCGTAGCTTTACATATAACATTTTATATTTACAAACATAAACATGGCGGCTGGCGGTATAACCGATGGCGGTGCTCAAGAGGGATATGCGCTGCGTCGGAAGGCAGTGGTAATAGGCGACGGTGCGTGCGGCAAGACGTGTCTTTTGCATGTGTTCCGGGTCGGTGAGTTTCCGCAGGACAACCGGTACATCCCGACAATCTTCGATACCTGGGTAGCTGACATGGAGGTAGACGGCGTGTCAGTAGAACTGGCTTTGTGGGATACAGCTGGCCAGGAGGAGTTCGACCGGCTACGATTCCTATGCTACCCCGACGCCAATGTCATCATCATCTGCTTTAGCATCGACTCACCAGACTCGCTGTTGAATGTGGAAGAAAAATGGCATGTCGAGGCACAGCAGAACTCACCTCGGTCGCCTATCATCCTTGTGGGGCTGAAACTGGATCTGCGGAATGACCCGGCGGCGATTGATGAACTTGCTGCGTATGGCCAGAAACCTGTCAGCTCGGAAGAGGGTGAACGGATGGCTCGCAATATTGGTGCTGTTAGTTATATCGAGTGCTCGTCTATATGGAACAGAAATGTCGTTGATGTCTTTATGATTGCTGCTAGGTATTCTATAAGAAATAACCGGCCTAGACCATCTAATTTTGGCTCTGCTACTCAGTCTTCCTGTTGTGTTTTACTATAATTTTTTTTCCTTATTCATTAATTTTTTCTTTTCTTGCATTTTTTTTACTTTTCATAATTGGAAATTCTTTAATTTTGTTTCTTCTTTTTTACTTATGTTGCAGTGTAGTGCTCTTTGTGGCTTTTTTCTGTCATTTTGTCATTTTGTCACTTTGACTTTATTGTACTTTGAAAAGCATATATTTTGGTTTACATTTTAAAAATTAACTTGAAATACAGACAATGTTTAAAGAGAGGAAAAGCATTTTGATTGTTGCAACGTACCAGAGTTTCCATGTATAAATATTTGTGTATATATGTGACAAAGCCAGTAGAGTGGTACACAGACAGAAACCAAAGCATCATTACACCACGGCCAAAAAATAAAAAAATTAAAGCACATTTGTAAAAAGAATTACGATTGTGTCGGTTATTTCATATGGAAATCAACGTTGAGCCAGGTGGGGCGAGGTTTGTGTGATGGCAATAGAATGACAGCAGCGATGGATGGGCGTCGTTTGCGTCGTTTCGTCGTATCGAGAGATAGCAGGTCGTTTGCAAATTGGCGGATGCGCAAATGTAAAAGAAAGAAATAAGAGAAAAAAGAAAATTTTTTATATTCAAAGAATTTTTAAATTTTTTTAAAGCTCCAAATATAGCATATATTGTAACGACTAGAAGAAATTTTGATTGGACTGCGATTCTAATGACCAAAGATTGTTGTTCAAAAATTGGTTGGAATAGTTGGCTGCAAAATTTTTTTTAAAAAAAGGATTAATGGTTTCTACTTTTGGCCGTTGCCATAGTAATATGCCGTTAATTACCATGCGCCTTGTTATTTATGTTTATATTCTATATTTTTGATTAATTTTTATTTGTTTCTTGGACAAACGTTTAAACGCTTTTTTGTGTTTATTAACTAATACTTTAAACGGGCTTTTTTGTTTAAACATTCAATTAGGCCGGAAGAGCAATCTATAAACACTGGTCATTAGGAAAGACGCTGCTTTGAGTATCGCCACCAGAATAAACAGCTCTTTATTAAACGCTGCAAGTTATTTCTTATAAAACACATGTCTACAGTATCCAGTGCTTATTTTACAAGTTCCAACAAGAGCTGGTTCGATAGATTAAATATATACATTTGTGGCTCCAGTAACAGGAAAGCGGCACAGAACAGTACAAGCAAGCATCACTGGCTGCTAATTTTTTTTTAGTAATTTCTATTATTAATTTTTTTTTTTAATAAAATGCAAAAAATAGGCAAATTTTCATAAAACGATTATTAAAAATTTTATAAACCAGAGAGCAAATATTCCAAAGACTCGAAGACTAAAAGATCTGTCTTAATTGAAGACTCGAATTTTTTTTTTTTTGAAAATTATGCATGATTTCTGTGCCCACAGCTGTGGCTGTAGTGTAGTCAGCAAACCAGTTTTTTGACGACATCTGCACAGATAAAATTGTTTCGAATATTTTTTTTTCGAGATGATGATCCTCTCTTTTTTTCTTTCACTTCATTTATTTTTTTTTTGTTATAATCCAATATTTACTTTTTTAATTGTTGACTATATAAAACGCGTATCTCTATTATAATTATTTTAACTTTGGGTTTGTATCGTCTTGTATTAGCCAGTCATGTCAAATAAAGAGAATAAGCAGCAGCAGCAGCAGCAGCCACTTTTGCATCGCAAAATCGTAGTTGTGGGTGACGGCGCAAGCGGTAAAACATGTGCTCTGCGCACGTTTCACGACAACCAGTTTCCTCCAGACAACAGCTACATCCCGACAGTCTTTGACACCTGCATAATGGACATTCCCTGGCGGGACCACCAAATCGAACTAGGACTCTGGGATACCGCGGGCCAAGAGGACTACGACCGACTGCGTATCATGTCATACGAGAACACGCATATCGTTTTGATGTGTTTTTCAGTCGACAGCATCGAGTCATTGGAAAACACAAACGAAAAGTGGTTTCCTGAGATCAAAGAGCATGCGCCCAATGCCAAGGTGCTTCTGGTCGGTTTAAAAACTGACTTGAGGGATGACCCGGAAACCCTTAAACATATGAGGGTGGTTTATCGGCGTGGTCCGTTGACTGGCGACGAGGGACGACAGATGGCTGCTTACTTGCGTGTTCCTTATGTTGAATGCTCGGCTAAGAATAACTTTAACGTCAGACATGTGTTTGAAACGGCTATTAATATGGTCGTTTCGGAATCGGACTTTAATCCTCCAAAGGATGATGGTTCTTGCTGCCTTATACTTTAGACACTCGCTTTCTTTTTCTTTACTTTTTTTCACTCGTTATTTATTATAACTTTTTTTGTTGTCTCTTTTTTGTTTCTGGTGTTGTCTAATTTCCCTTTTGATTTTTTTTTCCATTTATCTGAACATCATTTTCTTCTAGCAGATGCCTTTTTATTGTTTGTTTTTTTGTTTCTTTGTTGTGGGGGAATTAAGAGGTGAAAATGAGTGATGATTCAGGAACAAGCAATCTGTTGGTGATTTAAATCGTGGGTTGGGGTTGGTGTTTGATGTCACCACATGGAAAGCGGAGAGAGAATGAATAAATCATCAAAAAATACGCTCTTTGACAAAAAGCAATAAAATTGCTTTAGGCAAAAAAAAATGTTTTTTTTGTGCGGAGCTATCATTTATTTGATGTTCCTTTAGCAGTATCTCTTTTATATATTTTTCTCTTACTCTTTCATGTTCCACTCACTGATTGTTGTTTCACAGTTTACGTCCATTTTTTCCCGACTGTTTTATCTCCAGTACTCACTAGACCTTGTTTCTTGGGGGGTTTTTTTCCTAGGGTCTTAAGACCTTTTTCCTCTCTTATATTATCACCTCAACGCTCCTCTCTCTCAATCGATCTTTTAACATTTCCTTGGCCATTAATTCTTGTTCCCCATCACTAGTTTCCATTTTGGTTCCTTATTTTCCGATTTCTTTGTTTAGGTTTTTTAGTAAAGTTCGCCGTGATCCGTTTTGTCTACTTGCCTTTTCTACCAACCATGCAGGCGGTTTTCCGGCTAATCCTCGAGGGCCTCGCCATGTTTGCTGGGTCCTGGGCTGCCGGCTGCATTCCCTTGTACGTGCGCATGGACCAGTCAAAGTTTAATCTTCTAGCTCTGTTTGGCGCTGGTCTTCTAATCGGCGCTGCCCTGGCTGTCATTCTGCCAGAGGGCATCGAGACCCTGACCCGTGCCCTGCTGTCCTCCAAGGGTGCTCATCAGAGCTTCGAGTCAGTAGACGAAATAGCAGAGTCGCTGAACAACACGGTCGGCTGGTCGCTTGTTGCTGGCTTCTGCACCATGTTTCTGATCGACAACTTGTGCTCTTCCGGCCACAGCCACGATGTCCCCGATAACGACAGCGCTGCGTGTCTTGACGAAATCCAAATGAGTCCCACAGGCAACCATCACCCGGGCATGGCTGCGTCAGAGTTTACCCTGCACAGTCCCCAGAACTCCAGCCCATCGTCTCCAAATAACTATCACCATCACCATCATCATCATCATCATCATTGCGATACCGAAGACAGCGTCGATGTGAATGTGACTTCTGATTCCCATGGCGGCGCTTGGGCTGACAGAGCGCCGCCGCAGAAAAGAAAATGGCTTCATGTTTTGCGCAACCTGCTCAGTGCGCTGTCCCCGACATCTCTGCCATCGACGCTTATCGGCATCCTCGTGCACTCGTGCGCCGATGGTCTTGCCCTGGGTGCCGCTGTAGCCGCTGCATCTGCATCTAGCTCTTCTGCATCTAGTCCACCTGCTGCTGCTGACGATAATCATACGTCATCTCTGGAGCTCATAGTCTTTATGGCCCTGCTACTGCACAAGGCACCAGCTGCATTTGGTCTTATCACCACTCTCAAGCAGCAGGGATATCCTAGATATAAGCTGAGCATCTGGCTGACTGTGTTTGCTGCCTCAGCGCCGCTTGCTGCCCTGGCTACCTTTTCGGTCTTTTTGCTTATCAGCAGCCACAACTCCAGCCATCATGACCAGAAAAGCAGTTCTGCTGCTGCTGCTGCTCCGTGGGCTGGCACCGTCATGCTGTTTTCGGCTGGCACTTTTATGTATGTCGCTATGGCTCATACTCTGGCTGAAGCCGTTCATCAAGCAAGGGTTTTGAGAGCCAAGTCGTTTGCTCATTCCACCAAGCCCATTCTTGGTGCCCTGTCTCTTGTTGACATTGCTGTTCTGCTTGCTGGCGTTATTCTACCGCCTCTTGTGTCCAAGGACCACGACGGATAAAACGCAAGAATAAAAAACTTTTATATTATTTTTTTTCGTATATATATACAAATTTATATTATTTATTTTAATTAAAAATCTGCTTAAAAGTTGTTGCTATCCATGCTATCCGTTTTGTATTGACTACGCCCATTGCCCTGCTGATAGTAATTTGAAGGACCTCCGTTGTGGTATCCGCCGTTTCGCGTTTGGCCAGAATATCCACCCATGCTACCAATGTGCATATTCGTCGTCCCCTGGGTATTAAATGCCGGATAAGAAGAGTCTCTGAATCCCCCGCTATACCTGCCACTATCCCTGTCATTATCCCCCGAATAAGCTCTAATAATATCCGAACGCGTATTGCTGCCTCTCCGTGCAAGACCAGGGCTATCTCGACCACTGTGTCCCAAATACTGGGACCCCAGCTGCATGCTAGATGCAGCGGACCGCACCGAGTTCCTTGTTTCCCAGCCATTCTTCTCAGCAATAGATCTGTTCCTATTTCTTTTGCGTTTCCAAAGATACCAGATACCGCCGCCTGCTGCCAATAGCAGAACTACCACTATTGCTACAATTATAATTGTCTTGCTGGCTCCTCCCTTATCTCCTTCCTTGTTGCTGGCGTTGTTTTCTCCGCTGTTGTTTGCTTTATCTGTCGCCGATAAACCCGCGGTCTCGCTTTCGCTTGGTTCTATATCTGTATTACCGCTCTGGCTATCTGTTGCACTTGCACTGCTATTGCTATCACTCTTGCCGCTATTGCTGTTGTTGCTAGCTCCTGTTGATGCACCATTATTGCTTTGCTGTGAAGAGTTACCAACATGGGCTGATGCCTGAGCACCTTCCCCCTCGTTGCTATTACTAGGCTTGGGTGATTCCTTGGAATTTGCAGCTGAACTGGTTGCTGGAGGATTTGTTTCATTTGAGCTCTGCGAGTTCTTTGCCGAAGCAGATGCACTAGTTTCTGGCGGAGGGCTGGGGTCAGCCAACGAGGGATTCGCTGGATCCTGTGAGTACCTGTCACCCGAAAACACCTTTACACCAGATACAGCAGCAGAGGAAACTGCAGTCATGCTGTAGTCGTAGTTGGTAGCAAGCTCAAAGCTACTGTCTCTGCTAAACCCACCTACTGAGCGACCAATCTGTCTAGAAGCCCATGGGATATAGTTGCGGAGAACAGTATAGTAGTGCAGTTTTTTCTGCGAAGAACACATGCTGTCGCCATAAATAGCAGAATGAGAATAAAGAGCAGCCACGCCAAAGTCATCTGGCTGGACCACCGCATAGACCGTGCCATATGGCACTTTGCAGTCTCGGTTGTAAATAGATAAGGATGCAGCGTAGTTGCACAAGAAATCACCAGTGTTTGCCGAATACACCTTTGAGGCCGTTGCGCAATCGCTTGGCGTGGTCATTGACGAAAAGGCTATAACATTGTTCCATGTAGTGCTGTATGAGTCGATTAGTGAGCGGCGAGAAAAATACTCGTCATTCCATTCACTAGGGTTCACAGCTATGTATTCCTGCCAGGTTACATCCGACCCCACGTTAAATTGCACTACAGCTACATTGTTTATATACGTATTCGGGTCGTATTTGGGATGAACATACACATTGCTAATGCTTACTTTTTGCGAGTTGTCGTTGCCGCTGCCTAGCTTTATCATTAGTTCGTACAGGTTGTTTGTCGTGTCTACCGTAGAGCCAGAATACTTGAGGCAACTGGCTGCTACAAACGCTGCTCCGCTGTCAATAAGCGCTGCTTCACAGGATGTTTGTTTTTTATTCACCAATAGGACGGCTCCTCGATAATCCAGAATAGAAGAAAGCTGGATATCTCTTTTACTGAACCTAATTGGCTCTTGGCCAAAAACCTGGTTGGCCAACGTCGCTGCTGTTATCAGCAGACTAAACAGTTTACCAAGCATGGTCTCTTTAAAAATTAAATAATACCAATTTTAAGTGAATGATAATAATACGAAAGCCAAATGTAGTTCAATATAATAGAAAATAAAAAAATGAGATATCTTTTCTAGTCTAGTTAGTTAAAAATGTAAAATAAAGGTATAGAAACTAAATAAATTGTTTTAATAAAAGAGAAGCATAAAATACACCAAATGACAAATAATTTGATATTACTTTAACAAAAAAAAATTGAACGAAATTTTTTTTTCCCAAAAAATAAAGTAAAAAAATCTGGTTTAGTAAAATAAAAAAGACATCATACATTTTTCTTTTATAAAGAAACTTTCTTTCCTATTTTCTTTCATATAATAGATTTGGTCTATTTTCTTTTATAAAAAAGGAGGAAAAAGAAAAAAAAAACAGTTTATTCGCAAGACATCATTTCCATTTAATTTGGATTTCTCAAAGATAGACCTTTTTTTTTTCTTTTTTTTTGTTAGTACAATCCCTTTAAAGCTGAATAATTCTTTTTGTTGCAATCAAAATTTTTTTGTTTAAATAAAGACGCTAAAATAAAACAATAAAAAGATGCTAATACTTGGCAAAGAAATAAAAAAGAAGAAGAGCCAAGAATGGTTTGCAAACACCAAAACACAATTCAAACGCATTAAAGCTATCATCCGCAGAAACCAGCATGTCTGTCATCGGGTAAAGGACTGCATTCTGATAAGGAAAGTCTGAACGGCACGTTTTCTTCATATGTAAATGGACTTTGGTTGCCTTGCAATCTCTGCTTGTTTGCAGTTACAGGCGTATTGACAGCTGTTTCATCCCACTCTGGCGTAATGTTTTGAAGCTCTACATCTTTGCTGGACTTTTTGAAATTTAATATTTTTTTGCGGTTAAACCATACCAATGCACATATTATGAGTACTGCAAAAAAAGATGCCAAACATGCTATTATTATAGACCCTTTTTTACTGCTTTTCTTGACTGTTGATGCCGAATCTGCGGACCCACCGTTGCTAGCTTGCTTTAACCGGTTGCACTCGTCTTTTCCCACCAAGTCGCAGTCCACTAGAATGTATTCTGCTGAAACCATGGTCAATGCGAAAGTTAATAAAAGCGCTGACCAATGCCATATTTTGCTTAATGAATACATTTTTTCTACGTTTTTCAAATAAAAGAAACAGCAATAATGTTTAATATGTACAATATATGAATGCAAGAATAATAATAAAAATGATATAAGATTAATAATAATAATAAAAAAAAACAGCAACAGCAAATAGACACATGCAATTAAATGAAGTTGCTTTGGCGACTTGTTTTCCTTTTTTTTATTTTTTATTTTGCTATCTGCATATCCCAATATTACAATAATTGGGGATTATAAGAATCATTTGAGCAAATTGTTTTCCTTTTGTACCATTTAAATAAAAGGAATATCAGTTCGTTCAAACAGAAAAAGACTTTGAGTTTTTCTTTGAAGATATTTGCTTTTTATATTTAAAATTTTTTATAACTATTAATTGTTTATTCTTGAGAGTAAAAAGATAGAAAAGTATTAGTAAAATTTTATTTATTTAGTAGCTTCGTTAAATGAATGAAAAGCCAATTTTATTAGTGTCACCAGCCCAAGAACTCCGAATTGACACGTGTGCGAGTGTGGCAAAGTAAAAGTGACATTTTCTTTTTTAGAATGGCAGTGCTTTTTTCCCTTCTTTTATTTTATATAAAGGCGTTTTCTTTGAAACATTATTTTTTTTCTAGTTTTCCCGAGTCAAGTCTTACTATAATATAATTTTTTCTCCAGGTATTTGGCATCAAAGTAAATAAATGTTCATAACAAAGGAATTTAAAGACAAGTGCTGAAACATCAAAAAAATACTAGTGTGCAAAAAATACCTAGCAGTTTAAACGGAAAATTTAAATGACAAATCAGTTATTAGCTGTCGAAGTAACAGGAAGCTTTTCAATTGGAGCAGGAACGTTAGCAAAGTTGTGATCAGTGTATGTTGGAGGAAGCGTCTCACGCTGAGTTCTATCGGCCAGCTGATCTTCGGCAACAGCGACATCCTCAATAGGAGCCTGAGTTTGAGCTAGCGCATCATTAGCAGGAGGCTGCAGCGTTTCAAGGTCCGAAACGGAGACCTCTTCCATGATTCCCCTACGATCAATGTCAGCGTTTTC
Source organism: Coemansia asiatica (assembly GCA_027478445.1). Taxonomy (NCBI): domain Eukaryota; kingdom Fungi; phylum Kickxellomycota; class Kickxellomycetes; order Kickxellales; family Kickxellaceae; genus Coemansia; species Coemansia asiatica. The sequence goes on along the minus strand of JANBOH010000111.1, from coordinate 34,526 downwards.
ATTCTTTGGATCCCAGGTGCTCGCGTTGCGACGTCTACGCCACCACTTGTGCAAGAAGAACAGGCCAATCAGGATCAAGATAGTTACTACGGGAACTACTACACCAATAGCAATGGTTGCACTCCGGCTTAGACCATCGCCATTGTTCTCTGCTGACTCGAATTGGTCGTTCTTTGCATTGCTGCTGCTGCCGCTTCCTTTGCTGTCGCCTTCGCCCTCTAAAAGATAGTCAGAGTAAGCATATGTTTCCACTTCTACATCTGAAACAACAACCACGTTGCCATTGGCATCTGTTTTTGTCATATAGTACACATGGGTCAGCTCGATTTCCGACTCGTTCGAATTGGTCATCAGATCGGCGATAGGGACTACGGTCCCGTTAATAGTGACAAACTCGCCATCCTCAAACCCGTTTTCGCGGCCTTTACCGCTGCCAGAACTCGAGGATGAATTGCTGGTATCATCGTTGCTCGAGCCCTTACCGCTGCTACTGCCGCTGTTGATGCTACTGCTATTGTTATCACTGTTGTTGTTATTGTTGCTGCTGCTGCTGCTGCTTCCACTGTTGCTATCGCCACCGCCACTACCGCTATTGTTGTTATTGCTAGTAGACCCGCTTCCAGAGCTGATATTTCCGCTGCCTGAGCTTCCAGAACCGCTGCTGACGCTAGAGCCAGTGTTGGTGTTGCTGGAGCCGCTTCCAGAGCCACTGCTTCCGGCGCTTCCCGAGTTAGTGTTTGGCGTGGGAATACTAACGGGCTGGTAGACTCTCTGCATGGGATAGTAGTCACCGCTGACAATCTTGGAACCAGAAATACTCGAGCCTCCACTATTAGACATGGCAAATGACCTGCTCCCAGAGTAAGAGTACGAGCTAACCTGCCAGTATGTCTGCAGCTTTCTGCCAGCGACATTGCTTGCCCAAGCCATGTAAGGCTGCAGCATCGTGTAGATATGGTACTGCGTACCCGATGACTGGCACAAGCTATTAGAAGTGATAACGCTGTGACTGTAGATGGCAGCAACCGCAAGGTCGTTGGGCTGGTAGATGCCCCAGGCAAGACCGTAGGGAAGAAGACAAGCGCTGTTTGCAAGCGAGGTAGGTGCCTGCGTCACGCAGAGCATCCAGTCAGAGTTTGCCTTGTAAAGGTTGCTAGCCGAGGCGCATCCGCTGTTCATACCCAGAGAAGCAACTGAGGTAGGGCTCCAAGTCTTTTTGCTTGGGTTAACCATTGCACGATAAGTAAAGAAAGTGTTGTCCCACTCGCTACGGTGGCCAGCGGCAGAGGCGTCCCACGAGTGAGACCCATCGGTATTGAACCCAATGAGGGCAATGTTGTTTGCCTTGGTCGAGGGGTCGTATTGGGGATGGACATCAATTCTATCTAGCGTAAAGATACTGGTGCTTGAGCTCGATGGGTTGTAAATGCTGACTTTGAAATCCTGGCTGTTGTCAACATTGCCGCTGGACTTGAAAATAAAGCAGCTAGCTGCGCAAAATCCGTTTTGCGAATCCAAAAGAGCGACTTCGCAGGATGTCTGCAGACTTCCCAGAATTAAGACAGATCCACGAAAATCGTTAATGATGTTGTTACTGGTGACATCGCGTTTAATCATGGTCGTGTTGATTGCGATTGCCTGGATGCTCTGTATCAGGCATGCGCTAAGGGCTAGTGTTTTTACAAAGCCTGTAAACAGCTTCATATTAAATGTAATAATAGGAAATAAAAGGAAATAAGAATGGAATAAAGCGGCTTTGTTCTGTTTAAGGGGTTAGGCTATAGCGGTCGGAGAAAAATAAGGAAGAAATAAAGGGAGATGGAGGAGGAGGAGAAGGAGGAGGAGGAGAATTATGCTAAATGCAATATAAAATGTATGTGTAAATTAAGGTGTCGTAAAGTTAACAAGCGCCAAAATTTACCTTTAGACTAGTTATAAAATAATTTTCTTAAAATAATTTTGACCTTGTCTGAGTAAGAAAAAAAATAAGAGGAAAAAGAATGAATGTTTTTTTTTGCGGAAGTTAGAGGAACTTTGGGGAGAAATAAAGGATAAAAGGAATAAAAGGAATGAAGATAGAGAAAAAATAAATAGTCGAACTTATGTCTTGCAACTATCCAAGACTATTTTCGCTGAGGATTTCAAAATAAAAAGAGGAAAGGGCTAAGTGTAAGTTTACTAAAAAAATATCCTGCTTGACAGTGTACATCTAAAGCAGGAACAGTTGCAACATTTTTGATTATTTTCAGAAAAAAAACTGTTATTTTGTTTCTTTGTAAAGTTTTAAAAGAAAAAATGGTCTTATTTTAAAGTAGTATTTCCACTATTTTTTTTATAATAATGTGCTATCTTTCTTTGTATAAAAAAGACCATGCAACTCAATGATGCACAACTTGTCTATCGCTCCAACCTGACACTCTTTTAGTTCCTTTTTTAGTTCCTTTCTTAAAAATTAGCAAACTGTTAGTAAATTTATTAATAGCAAATAAAATAATGCAAGATTTACAGATTGACAGCTCGGAACTAGAAAAAAAATTCTCTTGGCAAAACAAAACAAAAAACTGATTTGCACGAGGATATAGCTCTTAGTGATTTTTTGTTTTTATTCCTTTACAAAACAAATAGCGCACAAATGCTCTTAGCGTTTTTCTTTGTGGATATTCGTCGCAAGTACATTCAGCCATTTTAAGCTAATGCTAAAGTATTTATTTTGAAAATTGACAACCAGCTGCGTGCTTGGATGGCGAAGGAAAGTTCTAAAGAGTTGCAAACAAATAATCCGACAACCAAAAAAATTAGCGAATATTAAATTTTATTTTATTTTGGCGTTAAAAATCATTTCAGTTTAAGCCCTCGACAATAAAACATGTCATTTAATTTACAAAAAGTATGCTTTTACACCAATTTTAATTTATTCTTATTTTAATTATAATATAGAAGAAAAAGTAAAAGTAAATGCATATAAATCATTGGTAGCATCATATTCCACATATAGTGTGGAAGCACTTGTTTTTGAACTTGCATCGAGTACTTTATCACTCGACCATCTGTGGAACCGAAAAAAAAAAACTCGGAGAATTTTTTTTTCGTTCGTTCTCATTCATGGAAAAAGTGAGTCATGGGATCTTTTTTTTTTTGACAAAAAAATGGTAATTGGAAATGAAAACATTTTTTGTCAAGTAGGAATCGTATCGCAAGTACAGTGGAGATAAAAATTTTTATTATGACGCATGCGATGAAAAAAAATATTATAAAAAGAAAGTGTTTTCACCTTAAATTTTACAGTTTCATCGGGTCTTTTTTACTTTTTTTTCCTTTATAATTTATTTGTTCCTGCTTTTTTATAATATTGCTCTTTTTTACTATGGCTACAGAAACATCTTTTAATATTCCTACTATTATCCTCGATAACACACTAATCAGTCCGCGCAATGAATCGGTAGATCTCGACAAGAGAAATAATGATGAGGAGGAGGCCTCTATGGAACTATTTAGTCAGACCGAGGACAATCAGAAAATTCAAGATGAATGCGCTAAGCAGATCAACGATGAGCTGACAAAATCAGTTAAAAACATGTTTAAGCAGAAGAAACGCCAGCAGCCAGATAAAAGACATACGACTGCAAACATCTGTGGAATCTGTCGTCAAGTTGTTGAGTCTGACTCATTTTATTTCCATATTAGTCGCTGCAAGCCACAATACTAAATGAAAACGTTGTCAAAAAAATTTTTTCAGTCGATCAACTATACAATACTATATTTTCTACGCTTTTTCGTTTAATTAATGTATCATTTGTACTCTAATATGCCTTTACCTGACATTCAATAAAAATCAATTGATTTAATTAATTTTAATGTAATTATTTAGTTTAAAGCTGTGATTGCCATTGTTAACAAGAAAAAATATTGTATTTACAATTCGACAAAAAAAAGCACCCACGCTATATATGTGTATATATGCATAGAAAAAGTAAACATGACTAGGAATTGCATATCGCGACGCTTTAATTTGCATTTTTATTAAAATTAACCACTCAGCAAAAAAATAATAATAAAGAGAACAAGTAATTTTAATACGGATTTCATTACAAAATTTAATAATATCTATTTAAAAAATAAAGAAGCAATTGAAGATTTAGGTGCAGTATCTTGTGACTGAGGAAAGTGCTCATGTGGAGCTAGCATCTACATTTTTTTGTTTTTATACATTCCTATATGAAATATAGCTGTTTTATTACTTATTTGGCCTATACTATATAATGCTTTTTTCTTTTATATGCGATTACAATTGCAAGTAAAAGATGCTGATGGCATTTTCTCATATGTTCATAGCACATATTTAATATATATGTATATAGAGCATGTGATAACCTCCACGTTTGTACTTTTAATATTATTGAATATACCTATATAAATAAATAATGGCTTGGTTTAAAAGAGAATTGCAGATGTGTCCATTATTGCGTGTGTTGGAAAATGCATGTTTAAATAAAATTGCAGTGCATCTCAGCAGAAAACAACAAGGGAAACAATGGACTAGAAGGGAAATTAATATAATGTACGATTTTGGTGCAAGATATTGTTTTTTACAATAGTGGCTTAATAGTTGGGACAGTAAATGTTGTAGCATTGATACGATAACAATGCTTGTGTATGTAATTGAGATATTTCGCTAGACACATGTCCCTTTTTGTCAATTTTCTTTTATATGTAGTATTTATGAATACATGTGAAACACATGCGGTGCTCAATTATCTATTATGTAAAAATAAAATAGACAGCTTTTATATGTTCAGCATTATTGTAATTTTTAATGAATGTTTGTTTATGTTGTTGTTGTTGTTGTTGTTGTTAGCCCGTCGTTCTTTATGGCTGGAAAATGAGCTACAACCGACATGTGGTATAGACATCAAACGATGCAAAACTCAGGAACAAGATAAAACAAGACTAAGGGGTACACAGATTGGATCGGAGTAAGAAAGTGGCTACAAGTATCACTTGAAAAACAATTTTTTTGAAACAGATGTAACAATATAAAAAAGAAAAAAATCGGAGGGACTCTCATCGAAACCAGCTGGAAAGACCACATGATTTGCATCGCAGAAGAAAAAAAGGACAGGGATTTGCAAAAGCTGCATAGCAGCGATAAGAAAATCCACTGTTTGCAACAGCACAAGGGGCTGCATTTTCCGCTTATTTTTCTTTATCTTCTTTTCTTGGTGTTGCAGGATTGTTTTGTAAAGCACCGGGTAAGTGCATAAAAGAACGCAGTGTTTATGTAAACATGAAGCAGCACCAAGAATGCACAATGCAAAGAAAAAAGAATTTTTACATTTTTTTGGTTGTTGGCATAAATGTGCTTTTTTTTTGCAAATGGAAAAAAGAGCGCTCAATGCACATGGTACCCGTGCTTATGTGTGTTTTTTCTTTTATTATTCGTTACTATTGGTTCCAGTCTCGTTTTTTTTTTACAATGCACATCTCATCTGTGTGTACGTTGTTTTTATTTCTTTTGTGATTTGCTGTTAAACAATATTGCCAAGTGTTTGTTACTTGTTTATCCCTTGCTTTATCTCTTTTGTAATGATGTGATATCTGACATGACCGACCAATCTGCACATCAGAGAAAGCAGCAGCAATGTCTTTCTCTCTTTTTTTTCCATTGATCGACTGTGGCAACAAAAAGGGGTGAACGGCAGAAAGCAGGACCAGGTTGTTTGGCAATCGCCTTTGCACTTTTTTAATTGGACATCTTGGTTTTGTAGCCAATCAAATATTTTCTCTTTGCGGAGAAAGAAAAACAAAAACAAAAAGACATTGTGGAGTGATAGAGATTTTTTTGTTTATCGTTTCTATTTTTCCTGTGGCTCCAGTATAAAACGAACCCTGAAGTACGTTCAGCCTTTTTCTACTTTCAAAAAATAGGAGCTTACCACCTTGTTTCTCATTTCCAACCTCACAAATTGCCCAACCACACACATACACACACGTCCCAATATTAATTTTTCAAATTCTGTATTTTTATCATTACTTTTTACTTTTTATTTTCTTTCTTGTGTTCGTTGGCGTGTATTATACATATTTATATATACTTATACTTTATATACATTTTAATTTTTTCTTTTTTTTAGAAAATGAAGTGCAGGACCTGCGAATTTGAGTGCGCCTCAGTAGATCTGTACTTTGACCACCTGCTTTTTGATACCCGCCATATTGAACTTGCGCAAAAGGAAGCCGAGGAGCAGTCGAGGATTAAGCAGACACGGAGATCTAGATCTATCAAGCGGTCCAGCATCATGGTTGTTTAACAATAATCATCTGTACTACTTTCTACTCCTTTTTTCCATCGAGGCCAACAAGAATTAAAATACTGTAGTTCTGTCTTATTTTTTTGTTTTTTTTTGCATATTGCATTTTTTTGACAACTTGTATTTTTGTTGCATTTTTTCTTTTATAATTTCTATATACATTTTCAAGTATATATATATATGTCCCCATCAACAAAATCCAAAAAAATAAGCAAATAAAATGGCACATGTGCATTATAAAACTACAAGACCTTGTGGTTTTGCTGCATCAATAAAACAGATGACAAGTAAAAAAAGAAACATTGAAAGCGTATTCCAAAGAAAAAAAAACGAGAAATGTGAATAACAAAAAAAAAAATCAGTCTAACAGTAGTCATGAGATTCATACTGAGGAGCATCGCTGGCGTCAGCGCCAGAACCAAAATCCTGGGTCCAGAAACCGTCAACACAGGCCAGTCCCATATACGTGGAGTTGGGATCCATGATGTTCTCGTAATGCGGAGGGTCGTTCATCCACATGTCAAAGACACTTTTGACACTGGATCCTGGAGCATTGGCAATGTTTTCTGCAGCAGATGCAAAGCTGAATCCAATTTTTTTCAGTCTTGATCCAAGCTGGCCGTTCTGCGGGTCGCTATGGGTCATCGAGCGAACACGCGACTGGTACTCTGAATGCTCATGCGCTGCACGGGTCATAGCAGGGTGGATAGACAATGGGCGCAGGTGATGCTTGCGACGCTCCTTGTTCACTAGACACAGCATTTCGCGCTCGTCCTGTCCAGGGCTATAGCTGGTTTGCTGATAGTCGTGCACAGGCTGTTGAGGAGCTGTGTGCTCGCTCTTTTCGTTATTCTCGCTGCCGCCGTACAGCACGTACTTTATAATTTTAGTCACTGGGTCCCGGCGTTCCAGACGCGTGGGAAGTGCACTGCCGACATTGGCCATCGAGATCAGCGTGGCCGTGACAGCAACTAATCCAAAGGTCGACGATAGCTTCATATTCGTTTTCGATTTATCCTTGATCCCAACAAAAAAAATTCTGGTTTCAAAAAAAAAAAAGAAAAAATAGATTGAAATTAGACAGGGGCGACTTCTAATAACCAGCTGACTAAAGATTGGGTGTAAAGATAAACGGGAAAAAAGGAACAAAAAATTTATAAGCTACGATTCGACAAAAGGAAAAAAGAGAGAAGTAGATAGAGAAAAGCAGAGAGAAAAAAGTTAGAGAAAAAGGAGGATAGAAGACAAAAAGCTGGAATAAGAGAATCGACAAGGAAACCGTAAGATGTTTTATGCGTTCTCTTGAAGCACTAATTGAAAAAAGAGGTGAAAAAAGGGTAAAGGAAGGGATGTGAGCAGATGTGTGCAAATAGCAAGGGGTGTGGAAACTTGGCGCAGGAAACAAGGACACAATACAAAGCAAGCTCTGAGTAAACAATATGCTGCTATATGATGTTGTTTTCCTTTTATTTGCTTGTTTTGTTTATGTGCAAATGTATTTAGTTTAGTGGTCCGAAATGTGAGTATGAAGGAAAATAACGGAAATATTGCACGGCAAATGGGAGGAGGCTGAGGAAGAGAAAAGTTTTGAATAAAGAAAGGCAGAGTATTGTTGCCTAGTTCAAAATGACAATTGCAATTTCTTTATCAAGCGTTGAATTAAGTAAGAGGAGATATTTCGAAAATAAAGAAGGGCGGCAACGAAAAGGATGAGTGTAGGTCAAAAATTGTCGAAGAAAAATTAAATGAAAGAGTTTACACGCTAGCTTAGCAGCAACAAACTCCTTTTAAGGAAAGTGGGAGGCGGAGTACTAAAGTAAATATAAGCGTGCTATGGACCGACTACTTGTTTATGTGTTTTTATTTTTTATTTTGTTTTTTAAATTATCTAGTTTTGGTGGCGTATTTCATAGTCAATTGTTAGGCCATGCTTAAGAGAGCAAGGTTTTCGAAACAAGAATAATAGAGTAGACATTTAAACAGTATAAAAAGTATGATACTATTGTTTGAAACAAGAATGTTTAGTGCAACAATGTATGGTTTCCGGTTTCTTGAAATTTAAAAAAAAAGATGTACGTTTTCTTTGTCACTGAACTAGAAAAACACACTCAAAGACAAAGACAATATACCGCGTGGTAGACCACTTTTATATGTGAGAGGACATCAACTAAAAAGAATAGTACAACGCATATTCTAAATTACATATGCAAATACATAAAAAGGAAATTGAAAATTGAAAATGGACAATAGCCAAGCATTCTAATTGAATATACTTTGTTTTGTTATTTGATGTTTTTATTTCTTTATCTCTTTGTTTGATAGCCCAATATAAGCAAAGTACCAAGATCCGAATGTATATCAAGGATCAACGACTAGATTATATGCTTACCTCTGTTTTTATCTAGTTTATTTGCTTTCAAAGCAACCTATGCAATGGATTCTTGCGAGTGAGTTGGTACCTGGATCAACCTGGTGGGCTTGAGACCGCAATCTTTTGAGCAAGCTGTCTTTTTTTTTTGAAATTTTTAATGTAATTATGCGAGAAATAAAGAAAAGAAAGATTATAAACGAGCCGGCAGTGCCAGAACAAAATGGTATATAATAATTTTAGGGAGGGAGTCCAATGGTCCTTTCTCTTTTTGAAAAGCTACACGTTAACTTTTTTCTATTATCTGACCTTATACATTAAACTGGCGAACGACAAAAGGAACGGTCTTTTTAACAGTAATATATCATTTCATTGTTTCGGACCAATCTATTACTGCACTGTCAAAAAATGCGACATTCGCAAGTGATTCTTTTTACATTACTTTTTATTAAAAAAATTTTTATCGGCTAATATTTTGCTAATTGAATTACTGCTGATTGAATGCGTTTCAAGGAAAAAAAAAACTCATACTGGTCATGAAATGACTGTGAATCAATTCAGTTGAGCTTTGCAGAAGTACACTATGTTAAAGAAAATTAAAAATTAAAGCTATTTTTCACAAAGAATTATGATTGTGTCGGTTATGTCATGTGGAAACCAACGTTGCAGCAGGTAACAAAGATTCCAAAGATTCAAGGATTCAAAGATTCCAAAGACTGAAGACTGCAAGGATCGGTCTTAATAGAAAACTCGAAATTTTTTTTAAGTATTATGCATGATTTTGCCCCCAGGCATGACCGTTGTGTGGGCATAGTATGTGATCCGCTGATTACGAAAAATGCTGAATAATAAAATCACACAATATCATGAATAAATCAATAAACGAAAAGAAGATCGTGTACTGCTAAAAGCATGAAACACATTCATCCACGCATTCGCATTCGCACTCTCACACACACACTCAAACACATCCATAAATATTTATTTGTATTTTGCAAATGTTGGGTGCTTTCTGGGATTTTCTTCGAACGGTTTCATGCAACAAACACAGCAAGATATGTTGTTTTGTACGACATTGACATCGACTGTGAAGCTGAAATCGCCGACACAGGTATACCAAAGATGCAAACAATTCGGAAATGGCTTGTCAAGCAAAAAAAAAAATAAACAATTTTTTAGCTAATCAGTGCATCTTGTTTATCCAAGACAATATCTTCCTATTTTTACTTTTATTATTACTTGTTGCATGTGCTTGAGAAAAATGATACATTGAAAATTTTTTGTTTTTGTTTTGTTGTTTTGTGAATTGGCCTGCTTCTCGTTTATCACTTTGCTTCTGATACCTGTTTGCTTTGTTTTTGTCTGGATGTTTGTTTTTCCGCAGACAAGTATGAAAAGAAAACACATATCCGAATACTAAAATCCCTTTTCCCTTGTTGGTTCATTGTCACACTGATACTTTGCACATGTGTTTCCGACAAATCATTTGTCTACATTTCTGCATATACATGGGAAACAATATGTGAATGCGATCTGCCTTAATGCTGCACATTCAGCTTAGATAAAAAAACAAACGTTTTGCGCAGTATCCAGATACAGTATCTAAAACACATATATCTCGTTGAGTTTAATCACAAGATGGAAATTTTTTTAAGATGAATTATTATCATATGGAAAGTGCGCTTATTTTTTATTTTCTTTTCCGTTGAATTATCGCTAGCAGCAATTGTTGCGGCAAACACAGACCAATGGCTGTGCTGAGTCTATTGCGGTGAGATGAAAAAAGAGAAAACAGGAGATTGCGAAGCCCGGTTAAAAAATTTCTGTGCTTTTCCTTTTTTCAAAAAAAGGCTTGTGAAATACAACATAAAAAAGATAAGAATGCTTTTTTTCTCTTTTTCGTCCTTGTGACGATCTCGCCACCATTTTATTACCGAGATACGCTGATGACCAATCGAACAGGGTAATTTCTCGGCCTGAGAAAGAAAGAAAGAAAGAAAGAAAAAAAAGGGGCATGATTAAAAAAAGCAACAGTGGGGTTGGTCGTAAGGAAAAAAAATGAACAACTTCAGTTGACTATTTTGCGTGCTTTTTTTGCTTATCTGTCAAAACTCGCCTTTTGCTGCTGTTGGCCCAAAACACACCGCGCTATTTTATTTAGCGGTAATATTATCTGGGAAGGCTTATCCAATCAAGAAAAGGATAAATACGAACTGCATGTGAATCGAGTACAAGCAGTCCTTTTTTATAAAAAAAAAAACCTTACAAGACGGAATAGTAGTTTTTGATGGGGAAAAGAGGAAAATAGAAGCAGTGGAAAAAAAGGAGCCAAAAAGATGGCAAATCGGAGAACACCTGTGTCAAACAAATCGTAGGAAGAAACCGGCTTTTGGAAGGAACACAGCATCTCCCGACTTTCCTGCAACACCTTTCTCATTTTCTTGTTTTGCTAGTGCAAGATCTGCCTTTTTCTGCTTGCTTTTTTTTTGTTCTTTTCCAAGCCTGAAACATGGGGGGAAAGCAACCGATTTGGCCCATTTCCCGAAGACATAATAAATCTCTTTTCATTTGCTGCTTGTACATGTATGTATGTGACTGGGAGTGGAGTGCTTTCTTTTTCTTTTTCAAGAAAGAGAGGAGTGGAGAATTTTTTTGTGGCCAGCATGGGTATATTATCAATCTAGCCTTGCTTTTCATATAAATACTCTTGATGGCGCACGTTTACATTTTTCTTTTCTTTAATTCAAGGAATGAATAAGGAATCGGTTTAATAGGAATTTTTTTCCACTTTTTTCTCTTTTTTTTTTTTTTTAAAAACGAGCATCTTTTCTCTTTGCTATAAAACCCTTTTCAGTTTATACATATCATATATTCAACCATGTTTACTTGCAAGTGCTGTGGATACGAGTGTGATTGCATGGATCTCTACTACGACCATATAATGTTTGATACCAGACACCATGAGATGGCGCAGCGCGAGGCTGAAGCTCAGGCTGCTGCCAGCAATAACCGCAGAATGACCAGCAGAGGCAGCGTTAGCAGCATGCGTAAGCGCAGCTCGCTTATGTCCAGAGCCAACAGCTCCCAGCTTCAACAGAGTCCTGTTGTGGAGGTACAGGCGCCGATCCAGCCTTCCAAGCCTACTTTTATTCTTGGCGCCGAAGCATACTAGAACAAAAAGCAAGAACAAGTCAAGCAACAACTTTGTCATTGGCGAAAAAAATTGTAAATTTCCTTTCCTATCCTATCCTTTACTTTCATTTCATTTTTTTGCCAAATCTTTGTACTATAGAATCAAGCGCATTCCCAATAGGATGCTTCTAAATTTTCTTTACTTTTTTTCTGTTTCTGTACTCTAAATTTCTCTATTTCGCTTATTTTTACACATCTTTCCTTTTATTGTCACGAATAAAATTTGTTAATGAAAAAAAGATATGTGTAATTAGCATGCGTATTACAAAATTATGAAACAAACATAGCACAGTTTCATGTGCAAGAAAGCAAAACGCTACGACGTCTATTGGTTTGTTCTGTTTTCTCAAGGATTTTTTTTCCACAACAATACTAGGGAAAAACCATTTGCGGTTTTTTTACGTAAAAACGATAGCACTGTTTTGTTTGCTTGTCACTGTTTCTTTGAATTTTGACGAAATGGTGCATTAACAAGATGATACCAATTTAACAAGCAAAAATGCAATAATGCTTTTTATGTATGTCTCTCTCTCTCCATCATTTTTTCACCCTTCCCCCAACATCTGTGCATTTTTGCATACTTATATTTTTGCATATGTGCATCAGTTGTTTAATTGTTACTAAGAGATTCATCTATCTGTATCATGTGGGTATGCTCGACTGCATGCATCCTTTTTCCCATCAACATTTTGTCTAATTTTTTTATTATTTTTCCTTCACATTTGCTCATCGATTGAAGAAAAAACAAAGAAAATAAACAATCTAAATCCGATCAATTATTCAGAGATGATGCATATATGCCAATTATTTATTAAATCGGTTGTGGCTTTAAATATCTGCTATTTTTTTACTTAAAAAGGATACTCGTTTGCCTCTTGTAACATTTTCGCCCTCAAAATAAAAAATAGCAAACAAAAAGCGGAGAATACTTTGCTGCTGCTACAAGTAAAAAACATGGAATCCGGATTCTTATTGGATCTTGCGGGTTTGCAACTAAAATTGGAAATATGAAAAAAAAACCAAAAGCTCAATCATTAAATCAAGAAAGAGATAAGATTGCTTGGGGCAAATCGGTCTTCTCAATGTTGTTTCTATTTTTGAGCTTCGTACTCCTTGACCATCTTTTCCCGCCATGCTGCTATCTCCTGCTTAAGCTCTGGGACGGGCTCCAGCATGTCGACCGTCAGCATCGCACGGTTGAACGGGTCGCGAGGATCGCTGAGCAGCTGACCCTTGATCACAGCCAGTTCCATGACCGTGTCAGATGTCGGCAGACGCACTGGATCTGTGATCAGCGACGCCAGCAATGGATCCAGATACTGATCAGGCGCTTTGCTTTCAAGGAACTCGATCAGCCGCGAGTCAACCTTTGCCTCTTTGCACTTGTCTGCAAAAAGCGTCAGCTTCTCCAGGCTCTCTGTGCTCTTCAATGACCAGCGCTCGAGAATCGAATATGCGTCGCTGAAAAGCCCCGACGAGTATGAGCGGTCGTCTTCGACCACTGCCGTGACAAACCGCGAAACAGCCTGCTGGTCCTCGTCACTCTCCATCTGACCGCTGTCTGTCTCCGACAAAGTCAGCCCCAGATGGATATACACGCTGGTTAGCTCGGAAAGCAGCACACGCGGATTAAATGCAAAGCGCTCCTTCATATCACGGACACGCAGACTAGAGCATTTTGGCCCAGTCAAAAGCTTCAAATTATAGTTTAGCATCGCAGCCAGCCGACCAACCACTTCGATAGCCTGGAATGATCGCGGCGAAAGACGCGAGAGAAACGCCAGCATATGTACCGTCTCATGCGCAAGTGATACATACGTGGTAGCCATGCGCTCTGCTTCCTGCAGCCGATCACCTACATCGCTAGGACTATTGCTATTGCTATTATCTTGGTCACGACTGGGCGTTTTGTGCTCAAGGTCGTGAATCAGCGCTAGCTTGCTCAGCGACTCGTCCAAAAGATAAGTTGTATCTGTCATTAGACGCGCTACAAACTGCTCGATGACGCTTCTGTCCCGCGACGTACTTCCTGTGGTTGCGTCGCTGTCTTGCTGCTGCGAAAAGAACCTCTGAGTCGTTTTCACATACTGCTTTCCGCGCGCCCACAAGGAACGCAGCGTGCGCGCTATATAGTATCGCACGTTGAACTTGTCATAAAACTGCGAGCTAGCGCCCGTGCGCTCGACATCGACGTAGAAGCGAAGCAGCGCTGGAACCATATACGCGCGAGCAGTGGGATTGGCATCGAGGTTGGCCTGGAACTGATTGACCGAAGGATGGTACTGCAGATTGGCCAGGCTGCCGCCAAGAGTATCTACGTAATCGTCGCCCTCGCGTGGATCGCGATATGTCAGCATGTGCAGCACATCGACCAAGTGCGACTTTAGATGCGGATTGCTGATCAGACCAGGCCGTGCCAAAAATGTAATAATAAAAAGCGGCAAAATGTCGTCGAAGGTGCGCAGTCCCTGATGGCCGACCTGTGCCGTGGGATCCATCAGCACCTCGGGAATGTATACTGCTGCAAAAACGACAAAGTCAATTACGTCCTCGATAAGAAACTCGGGAAGCATGCGCCAGGCATCAGGCAACACGCTACCACCATTATTGCCATTATTGCTATTTCCTTCCTCGGGCATGACAAAGGGCTGCTGCGGGAATGACCCACGGCCATCGACCTGCCGAAGAAGGAAACACATGGCAAAGCGATAAAAGACAAGATTTGCACAAAGCCTTCGCGGATCCAGGACATGCGCGTCCAAAGCAATCTTCTCGCACTCCATGTCGTGCAGCTGCTTCTTCCACCGCTGCATCAACAGCGGCAGCGTGGCACGCTGTGCCGGAGGCAAAAGCTGCGGTGCAGCCTCGAACCGCTTAATCTCGCTGCGCATGCGCCCGATGGTCTTGAGCAGCTGCTTGTACCGGCCAATAGTCGCGATAGGGCCAATGTGTAATGCGTTTGCTGTGGCAAAGAAGCAATCGGCGACAAAGCCAGGCCGAGCAGACGCGCTGTTGGCTTCAGATAGCTTTTTCTCCAGATAAGCATCGACAAGCTGCTTGTCGGCATTGATACGAGTCAGCTCCCGCCAGTAAGTCGCAATCTCGCTCTTTGCATCGTCCAGACCACCGCTCTCTGCGCCCAGCATAGCTCGCAAGGTAACCCAGTCGGGATCTACACGGCCAATCTTCCCAAGTCCCGGATCCTGCGTAAAGGGCTCTGATAGTTTCAGCCATACGGCGGCCAGGTTATCCGCAAACCCATCGCTGACAACCTTTGAGGCATCCACCTGCATAGCGGCACGATGCGCATTGGTTGCCAGAGCACGAAGCGTGTATTGCAAGGTCTGTGTTCTCTCCTCTGTGCCAGCTCGCACTAGACGGTCGAATATGGTAAACAGAGCCGTTTGCACAAACTGAGTCGTCGAGCGAAGACTGCTGTGCAGTGCCTTGCGGTCACTTGGGCTTCGCTGAGGTGCATCTGCATAGTACTCGCGTGTAATTGACTCGTCGCTATCTGGAAGCCCGCTTATCGCAAGGAAGGGCCCCATGGCAGAGCGTATCTGAGTCATACGGCCAGAGATCTCGGCTTGGTCAAATGAAGGCGAATGAGCCAGGGCCTTGGCAACGGCCATATGAGATGTCAATGCCTCGAGAACCTCAAGCACTCGTCTGAACCCAGGCTTCAGCAAACTGTGCAGCTCTGGCTTTATAATAGTGCGCACAGCCAGCTCGCTCGCAATCGCTGATACAATCTCTGACAGCCCGTCATTTTCGAACCGCTTGATAATCTGTGGCAGCCAGCTGTCCATGACCAGCTGATGCAGTGCATCATCGGAACTGGCTACAAGCATCGCGTCGACTATAACAGAGCGTCCAAGACGTCCAGACTGCGGAAACATATCTGGAATCTGCAGTGCCAAGCCCATATACGAGACAAGCAGGTCTCTCGTTTCCTCAAGCACCTGGATTCGGGCTACACGCGCTTCTGCATCGAGCGTCTTGCCCTTTGCGCCGCTAAGGTTTGCAATCACGCCCTGTGCCGATTGCCAGCTAGACAGAAGATACTCGAAAACGCCGATTCCGCTGCTCACAACACGGTCCTCATCCAGCCGCGCAACCAGCACTCGCTCGAGCGTGCTCCTTGTTATCAGCACCTGCGCGCCCTCTTCTGCCTTGAGCTCCTCGGCCACGTCCTCTAGATAGTATCTCCGGCTGCGTTTGGGATTTGTGTTGTCTAGTGTTACAGAGAGAACTGTCGAAAGCGCGTCATCCTGCCACTGTTCAAACGTCTTTTCGGGCTATATAAAATTGAAAATGTTTAAATAGCAAAGAGAGAGAGAAAGTGCAAAAGCGATTATTAGCTGCATTTCAGAAATAGCAAAAAAACATGAAAATAAAGGCATAGTTTGCATGTCATATTACCTTTGGTGTAGCCATGTTGTATACGTTGTTTCGAATATAGTATAGCTTGCTAATACAAATTTGTGATATTAAAAAATATATGAACGAATATGCTAGAATGGAAAAAAAAAGAGCTTGGAATTTTTTTTACCTTTGCAACTTGGAGCTGCGCATAACATGAAGAATATGTGGTAGACTGCATTTTTTTTGGCAGATTTGGCTTCGTCATTTCAAAATGCCAGAATGCCGAAGCGGCTCGCCTCGCCTTGTTTTATTATGTCGCTCGAACCGATTAAAAAAAGTGAAAATGGCGATCTGTCTAAAGAAAGCATAAAGAAATGTTTTTCTTTCGTTTCCCTGTTGCTCGCTCAAAGCACAACAGAGACAAGGTCCGCTTTCTCCTCTCTTCTCTTCTCTTCTCTTCTCTGACCCGGTTCTTGTACTGGGCTCTCCCCCAGCTGTGGAGGAGTTGCAGGTCAAAGCGCCAGACAGAGAGAAGAGAGGAAGAAGTGTCTGTTGCTAGCAAAAGCGGCTTGGGCGTAGCTTTTCAAAAGAGCTTTGCTTCTGTTCATGACAGAAAAACAACTATCAAAAACTGATGGGCTATTTTTTTTGCTCAGCTAAAAATAAAGTAAAAAAAAAAACAGTTTTTGTTTGTATGTGCGCTCAATTGGCCTTTTTTTCTTTTTTTTTTTCCTTTCCACCAGACAAGCGGAAGCCATGTTTTTTTTTTCTTTTTTCCCCCCACCCACTCATGATGGTCAATCAAAACCTACACAATAGCTGAAAAGTGAGAGAAAAAAAATAAAACAACAAAAAAGAACCAAGCAAAAAAAGAACAGCCAGCTTTGTTTTTCTTGTTAAACCTTTTTTATTTCCCCTTTTTGTTTATAATTTAGTAACAAGCACTCTTTTATATTTTTTTACTTCACTCTTTTTCCATATAAATATCCTTTTTAGTATTAGCAATCTTTAAATAATGAGCTCTGAAATCCGTCGCAAATTGGTCATCGTCGGTGACGGTGCTTGTGGAAAAACCTGCCTGCTCATTGTCTTTTCAAAGGGCACGTTCCCTGAGGTACGTATCTTTTTTCTTTTCCTTTTTCTTTTTACTTTATTGTAATGTTGCTATAGCTGAATTTCAACGCTCATCTGAGTCCCTCTGACTTTGAGGAGCCCTGCTTCTTTAGACTATTTTTTCGTGCTTGCTTTGTTATAGATTGGCAACTTGTTTCAATTTAGCCAGAATATTACGATTGTAAACTGTTGAATTGATTTATAAATTTCTGCGGTCACCGAAATGGGGGGAACGTGGATACGCACTATACTTGCTGCAAATGTTTTATTTACCTTTTGTTGTTCCTTTTTTTGCTTTTTTCTTTTTTTTATTCTTTGTTTTTATTTTTGTAGGTCTATGTGCCCACTGTTTTCGAAAACTATGTTACAGATATTGAGGTCGATGGACAGCACATCGAGCTGGCGCTTTGGGATACTGCTGGTCAGGAAGACTATGACCGCCTGCGTCCTCTGTCTTACCCTGACTCGCATGTGATTGTTATCTGCTTCTCCATCGACTCGCCCGACTCGCTGGATAACGTTCAGGAGAAGTGGATATCCGAGGTTCTGCACTTCTGCGCTGGCCTGCCTATCATCCTGACTGGCTGCAAGAAGGATCTGCGCAACGACCCGAGGACCATTGAGGAGCTGCAGAGGGACAAGCTGCACCCTGTCACCTTTGAGGAGGTATGTATACACGATGCAAAGACCCACTGTGTCTTTTTCTTTTTTCGGTGCTTTTTCAGTGTTATGTGTATACTAATCTCTAGTCTGACCTTGCTTTGTCCTCGCCTTGCCTTTGCTTTTTTTTTCTATTTTTTTCTGTAGGGCACAGCTGTCGCAAACAAGATTGGCGCCTACAAATACCTCGAGTGCTCGGCCAAGCACAACGATGGCGTGCGTGAGGTCTTCGAGCATGCTACCCGTGCTGCGTTGGTAACGAATAACAAGAAGAGAGGCAAGAGGAGCGGTTGCCTGCTTCTGTAAGCTAGCTGCTCGCGGCAATGTCAGAAGCTCTCAATTCCATCTTTCCTTTCTTTTTTCTTTTTTTTCCTACCATTTTATTCTCTTTTTTGCTGTTGTTTTTTTGAATTCCTACTCTCTTTTTTAGCCTTTTCTTTTTTAACTCTTAATATTTCAAGGGTTTTTTCTTAGTAAAGAGATGCTTAGCATAAAAAAGTGATTTTAAAAGCAGAATTGCTCAAATAGGGCAGATTCCAGATTTAATGTCCTAAAGGAAACAAAATCAAAAAAGTTTTACTTTCCGTTTTTTTTTGTTTGCAAAATTTCTTTTAGGGTACCTTACCGTCCCCACCACCACCACCACCATCATCATCCGCATCATCATCATCATCATCATTGCTACTGTTAACAGCGCTAACAACTGAAAAACAAAACATACATTTAAACCTGGCGCAATGCGTGTTGGCCATGCCATACATGTTATTAAAGTATAGAAAAAAATAGGCACACACACAGGTAACATTCATGCATACATACATACATACATATATTCAAAAGAGATATATGGCTGGTACACTTTTTCCTTTTTTGAATACAAAGATTGAAAAAATGTACACTTTTGTTACTTTTCTTTCAATATCAAAAGATGATGACCAATTGTTCAACCTTTAATTTACATTAGAGCGCAATTAGCACATGTGAGCATCAAATTAACAAACAAAAACAATTGTTTTTTATTCTGCTTTGATGTAAGCTATAAGCTGCTTAATTGACACCAAAGTGATCTCTGGATGCAACAAACACAAATGGCAATCATACCAATTTCAGAATTTGAATGAAATGTCGCATATCTTTTATACTTGCCAGAAATAGACACATGTCTATTCCCTTTCTTGTATCTACTAACCGTCGTTTTTTTCAGCTTTTAAATATTTATTTATTTACTTGCTTGTTTAGCGTTGTTTTGTCTGAAGCATACCCTATTCTTTTTTATTATTATAAAAGGGTCATTTAAATGGTTCTTACATTGCAGCATATGTCCAGTATATCCTTGTTTTCAATCAAGAAAAAAAATTAAACGAAAACAAAAACCACAAAGGTATTTTCTCCAATTAGCAGCACACTTTGGTATTTGCCAATAAAGTTTACTTAGCATATATATATATATATTTAGTCGATATATGCGCCAGTATACCCTGTGTCCTTGGCACTTTAATTTACATTATAAACCCGATATTGTTATTACTGCTACTACCATTTAAAAATGTGATGTTTCTTCTTTTTTCAATTCTATAATTATTTTATCTCAATTAAAATATATTTCATTTTTTCTCGAATAAAAAAGGGCTTTGGTTTGCACATTTTACACATAGCATGCGATTCTGCTGTCACCTAATCTAATAGAAACCGAACATAAGCTGCCTCTGTTTTGCTTTTGTTTTTTTTTTCCACTTGTTTAGCTGTGCTGCAAACACCGATGGCCATGTCCGAATATTGCATGCATCTCTGTTTTTTTTTCCTATTTGAATATCCTAGCAAGTGCTTAATTTAGGATAAGCAAAATTGTATTTTGAAAATCCGGCTTATTGTGTATGTTGGCCTATTATCCTGTGCAGTACCTTTTTCTCTTTGGTTAAATCTGTAAAATCATTATTCCCCTTTTTTCTATTGCAGTAGATCTGTGCTGCCGTCTTTTTATTCATTCTACTTTGACCATTGCCGAGAATCCTCCCTTATTCGCTAGACATATTTTTTCTAACACGACTGGCAAATGAAATTTCATCATGAAAAAAAGCATTTGTTTCTAAATATATGCCACAACCTCTTTTTTTCTCTTCATAATATAATGCAGCCTGATGCAAATTTTTACGAAAAGGATATACCATGATCATTAATTGTTAGTAAAAAATTCAAATGTATGTAAAAAAAAAGCCAGGTCATCTATTTTTTTAGACGAGCGAATGATTTTGTTGGGATATCTTTTCACCTTATTTTCATCCTATATCTTTTGGGAAACTGGATGTTCAACTGGTCAGGTTCATTTTAAATTGTTGTTGTGTTGGGCTAACCGTCTGCATCCGCGTCTCTTTTTTTTAATGGCCTATGTCGATCACTTTTTTCCCATTTACTCGGGTTTTAAATTTGTAAAAAAAAAGAATATTATTTGTGAAAGATGCTGAGTTTTAATGCTTCTTTGAAAGAATAAACTGTGAAATATATCCTAAGCACTTTGATTCCCTTGCGCTATTGCGAGATCTTCCAGCCAAATGGAACATGTCCATAAATGGTGAATGTCTGTAAAAACAATATTTCTTCTTTTTGCCTTTTTTTCCTCACTATATCCCCCCAGTCCTATTAAAATCTGCTGTATTTTTTTTACGTATCTTACCTACCATGTTCTGCGATATGTGCGTTTGCACAGTTACCAGCATCTGTAGAATAAAAAAGATAGAAAAGAAAAAACAAGCATGTCTTGGCTAAATTACCCTTGCTAAGAGAATAAATGAAAAGCGAACACACATATGCTTCTATATCGATCCATGGTCGCCCAACACGGATATCTTTCAATCCATACATCCAATATGCACGCTCAATGCTTCCTTTTTTCTTTTTTTTTCTAGCAATTGAAAAGAAAAGAAAAAAGGATATGCAAAACCAAAGCCAATACTTATTGTAACTGTTTTCTCTTGTTTCTATTTCGTTTCAAGCCGAAAGATTGCAAAATTTTCACATTGCTGCCATTCATTTTTTCTTTCTCTCTCAATCTCCTTTGCTACAATCTGCAATAAATCACATACGCTCTTTTTTTGACCCACCTGTCTTGGGTTCTGCGCATATCTTGCAGATCTGCTTTTTGAGATCCTCACATTTTCTTGAATAGAATTTTTTTACTAACCATATTTCAATTTTTTTTCTTTTTTCATTGGTTTTCTCTACTCTATTCTAGTTTGCACCTTTTGTCATTTTTAGCCATTGTGCATTGGACGCTTGAGGTTATTAAAACAAGTTGCGCACAAATAAAAAAGTTTTTTATCCATTTCCTATGGGTCTAGTTTATTTTGTTACTTCAGTTACCCTATCCGTTCCTCTTTTTTTATTTCTTCGTTCCTCGCCTTTTTCTCTCCACACACGTACAACCTACTAACATTATTTTCTTTTATACAATCTATTTATTTCTTCTTATTCTTCTCCATCTCATACTCTCTTTTTTACTTGCACAAAGGGCAAAGGTACACAAAAAAGCAGTCGTTATTATTTATTTTTCCTTTGTCTATTTGTTGACAACACACAATATTAAATCTCTCATCACACCTCATTGCTTATTTTTTATTTTCTTTCTCATTCTTTGTAAACCAATTTTGTGATTATTTTTTTGCAACTCGGTGACTTGTCATATTTTGAATACAATTATATAATAAGAAGCAATAATCGATCATTCGAGGGAGCCCTCTTTTTTATTCGTCACAGCATAACCCTGTTCCAGTTACCTGTGCTTTGTTTTTTTATTCCTCTAGATATAGCGCAAAAAAAAGAGGAATCAAGAAGCAAAAAAATTACTACTAACGGTACGCATTTGATTTTGAAAAAAAATTATATATATATATATATTGTTTCTCTCTAACCATTCCTGAAGTAAAATACAAAAAATAAAAATAAAAAACTACCCACGCCAATTCTGTTTGTATGCATTCTCCTGTTTCTCACTGTGCTGTTTGTGCTGGCTTCTTTTTTTTGCGAACAATAGAACATGTACATATATGGAATTTACAAAATGCTTGAGATAAGCAAAAAAAAACTTTTTTTTTCATTTTTTGATGAAATTGAAACTCTGAATGGTCAAAGTACTCTTCTCTATTCAAAATTTTTTGTAAGATCTATTCTTCTGGGTTTTTATATACATATATCAAGCCACATATTATTGTAGATGCCTAATTGCCTAGTAATTTACAACTCGTACTTGACATCTGCAGCTCAAACAAATAAACAAACCAAAAAAACATTTATTCTCACTATATGCTCTATACTCTATACTCTTTTTCTGTCTAAATCACTGTTTTTATTTTATTTTCCTTTCAGTTGTTGAAAATGATACTTTACATTTAATGTTTTTTTTAGTTTTTTTTTCATGTTTAGTTTCGGATGTCAATTTTTTTCCATTTTAATCAGTTTGGAATTCTTCAAAAGTAAATGCTTTTTAAATTTTTATATACTAATTTAAATATCTCTTTGTTTGTTCATTTGACAAATATATAGATACTCATCAGCGCATCATTTATCCCTTTGTCTACGTACACGCAAACAAACGCATATAACCACATATAAAAACATATCCATCTATCTATCCGCCCATCCATCCATCCATTCATTCATTCATACATCAATTTGATTCTTTCTTTTTTATTCTTATTAATTTTGTTTATTTTCAAGTATTATTTGACTTTACTTCCAAACCATTTACTGTTGTAGAAAAGATAAAAAACATACCTCTTTATTTTTCCTTTAGATTTTATTACTCTTTTTTTCCCTTTCACTAGCCAAAGCTGGTCATCTAGATCTCTCTTTCTTTTTATTTACATATAGCTGTGGTTTTTGTATTGGCAACAAATCTGGCTTGTTTATCATATCGTTCATGAGCTCCGCTACCTCGGCCGAGGTACACGTAGCAGCAGATGTCTCAGTCACAGACTCGGCCCGAACCGGATCCATTATTAACAACGCAGATAGACCAAGTAGCAATATTCCGATCAGCCCCAGCCAAAAAGCTAGAATGGATGGAGACGCCATTTTTAGCGACAACAATCATAGTAGCAGCAGCGCCGAAAAAAGCTGCAAAAATGGTGGAAATAAAGACAATGCCGCTGGCAACACAGACGCTGGCAATCGTAGCAGCGCTTCTCCTTTTGTATTTGCAACAGCAACAGCACCAACCCCGCAAACCACAAGGTCAGAAACAATGTTGGCGTTGGTCCACAACATGCCTGATTTAGACACTCCATCGATACATGCAGACGAACAAACAAAAACAGCGGTTGCACGCGGGGGCACAGCCACAGAAGTGAAGGGAGCTGCGGCGGCAACAAAAAAATTGGATGCCGATGCCACCAGTAACAGCATGATGGATTTGGATTACGAGGTGCACAGCGCATCGCCGTTTGCAAACCTTGACGATGGCGCTAGCGGCGTACAAAAGTCGCCTTCTTGCCAGCCTCCAGGTGCTAGTCAGCAGTTAGATTTATCAGAGACCAGTCATATTCCCAACTATTCATTTTCGCACTCGGCAACCATTTCCAGCAACTGTAGTAGCGATCCGCCCACCAATACTCATTCGCCTTTGTCATCATTTCCATATTCTGCTCGCATGTCTGTCCTTGCAGCGCCAGCATCAAACAAACAGTCAATCGCTCGCTCTTTTGATCTTGTGGCTAGGGGTGCCGATGTTTCTAGCAGCAGAGCTGGGTCGGTAGCTGCTATTACTTCTTTTGCTGCTGCTGCTTCGCCGGACTCGTGCTGTCATTCGCCTTTAGTATCTTTTAATACCAGTGGACTGGCTGAAGATGGCAATGCCACTCAATCATTGTCTTTTGCTTCTACATCTTATTTATCTACCACCGCGCAAGCAGCGCAGCCATTAACTACAGATACAGCCGAAGAAGTCACTAGCAACCTGACTCCTACAACGTCTTTGGCAGCAACGGTTGCAGCGTCTAACACATCGATCAACACATCTATGTCTATGGCTATGGCTATGGATAGTGATAGCGAGCCCGATAATGAGCTTTCGCCTGTACAGCGCGCTCAGCAGGTGTCCGAGTCTTTCTCTTTATCGGAGCAGCCTTCGCCTCAGAGTATCCAAAGGTCGGAGGCCCGAGTTGCTCCAATCAGATCTTTAACTGAGGCGCTGGCTCTATCGCCTAAGGATTATTTGCATCCGCTGTCCAGAGATCCAAGCACATTTGCAGTTTTGCAGAGGATTCTGGACCGCGTCGAAGAGGTCTATCAATGCTGCACCAATATAGCTCATGCACAAGAGCAGAGTTCCAGACAGATTCAATCGCTCGAGAGAGCTGTCGAGAGGATCGGTAGTGTATCAAATGCTGCTGCTGCTGCTGCTTTAGGCCCAGTAGCAGTGACAGCGGCTGTATCCACGGCTATGGTGACCTCTTCTGCGGCTGCTGAAGCTGCGTTGTTTCCGGATCCAGCAGACCCACCCATTGCCATTACCGAGCCAGACACTTTGCTTACGTTGCCGTCGTCGTTACGGCATCGACAAGCTACCTTGGTCTCTGATGAATCAAACGTTATAGGTGGGGAATCTAGCGAGCATTTGATGCGTCAGGGGCGAGATCCATATGTGACACCACAGAGTTTGCATCATGATGAGCGTTTGCAGCAGCGACAGCAGCAACAGGATTTGATGCCTGGCTCTGCAGGTTATCAATCACCCTCTAGATTCGCAACCTCGGTATACAGACATCACCACCATGCAAATGTTCGCGGTGCTCCCTATAGCAGCAGCGGCGCTTTTCCATCGGCATCGACTTTGGCTTTGGCGCCAGCATCTGCATCAGTAGCAAATATAGCGCAGTCGATGGGTGCTTTGGCACACTCACCTTCGCGATCTTACCACTACCATCAATATCAATATCAGCAGCAGCAACAGCAACAGCAACAGCAACACAAGTGGCAGCACAGAGGCTCGATTTCCGCTACATCGCCATCTGGCCATCGACTTCACCATTCAGATTCTGGCAGCCATGCACAACGAGGATCATCGCAACCACAGCAGCAGTACCAACAGGACATCTCGTGGGCTGTGCATCACCAGCAGCTTATGCAGCCAGCTGCACATGAAGGCAGCTTGCATGGGGCTGGCGAAGGTGGCAGCAGCAGTCAGGTTACATTGCCATCGTATTCATCTGTGCCACCGATGACAAGCGTAAAGGCAGAGGGGGAGACAGAGGCAGAATCAGTGCGCGAAAAGCGTGTGCACCCGCAGCAGCAGCAGCAGCAGCAGCAGATTTATCAGCAACAGCATTCACAGCCGCCGCCTCATCCAGCCTCTGCGCCTGTTCCAGGAACGCCTATATCCGTTTTTGGGTATGGCTTTAGCAGCGCCACCAGTTCATCTACCGGCATGCATATGTCGTATAGTACTGAGCAGCAGCAGCAGCAGCGACATCAGCAAATGTCTGCAGGAGTGGCAGCAGCAGCAGGTGGTAGTGGAAGTGGTATAGCTGGATATCCAGGCACGCGTGCAAAGCGTCCCAGAGTTGCAGAAGGTGCCTCTGACGAGTATGATATCGTTCGCGATGAAAGTGCAGCATCTGCCTCAGGCTCTGCGTTTCGTTCGTCGGTACAGCTGCCACAGCTGTCTCAGCTACCGCAGCTGCATTATCGCCAAACTCATTATCATCAACATCAACATCGCCAGCACAGCCAGAGCCAGAGTCAAGCGCATGCGGTGTTGCCGCCTATTCGGTCTGGCAGCGAAGTCGATATTAGTCCAGGCGCTGGTACAGGAACAGGCAGTGGCACAAGCAGCGACTTGCATATGAGAAATGTGAGAAATCCAGGCAACAGTGATCCGAGCACTATGCAGCTTGTGCGGCCGGAAGTATCGGCAGCATCTTCGTCGCGAGCAGTAGGTAGTAGTCGTGGCACTGGCACTGGCACCAGCGGTGCTGGTCACACGCGAACTCGGGACTCAAGCGGAAAAGGTGCGGCGGCAAGCAAAGCAGGACAAAAGCAAGGTGCGTCTGCAGGTGAAGTAGTGCGTGGCAATCCCGAAGCTCAGCCTACTGCGGCGTGGCTGTCGTCGCAGAGACACTACAAGGTTGCGTTATTGCACTTGTTGACGCTAGAGTCGTTCTATCCAAGCGACGTGGCTATGCTCAATATGTTCCGGTCTCAGGGCGACTTTACCAACGAGCAGATAGAGGCCAGCGGCGCACCTCTTTTGTCCTGGGCGCGCAGCTGGCTGAGATACAACCGCAATGCAGTGCTGCGCGGTACGCTAGAGACAAAGTCCAAGTCGACGCTGCACCAGCTTGCAGAGGCGCTGCAGCACGACTTGCACGCAGAGATGGACTTTACGACTCCTCAGAATCTGCGCAAGTGCGCTTTGCTGCGCTTGATCTTTTATGAGTGGCAAGCGGTCAACAAGCTGGGAACCAAGAGCCAGTCCTTGTACAGAGACTATGAGTCCAGACTGCGCGAGATCGAGGCGTTGGGAACGCAAGAGGAGCAGGAGGCTGAGTGGCAGAAGGTCGTGCAGGAAGAGCACTCGCGAAGACTGGCTCTTATTCGAGAGAGCCGTGGCAGCGGCAGTTCGGCGATTCTACCAAAGCCTGAAGCATCAACTCAGTCCCGGTCTCAGTCTCGGCCACACTCGCAGTCTCAGTCTCGGTCTCAGCAGTCTCAGCCTCAGATTCAGTCTCAGCAGCACCAGCTTGCTGGCCCTTCTTTGTCGGCAGGCTCGTCTTCTCTGTCCCCGACAAGAGCCGGCGTTTCAAGCGGCCATTCGGCGGCACTTTCTCTAACCAGACAGCAGTCTATGGACTGGCCTGCGTATCCAGCAGCCGAGTCGCCTACGTCTGGTCTGCCTCAACATACTCAGCAGCAGCAGCAGCAGCAACATTTCCAGCAGAGACATTTTGTGCAGCAGCGGTTTAGCATGCGACCACAGTCTCAGCTTCAAACACAGTCTCAGCATCAGCATCAGCAGCAGATAGAATACCAGTACCACATGTCCTCTGGAGGTGGTCGTGGAAGCAGAAGCACGGATCTGCCTGCTGGATCTACTGCCAAGAGCCATACTGGCAGCGGCAGACAGACAGCTATAGGCAAGGACGATGACAGCGAGTTATCAGTGAAAATGTCTCCAGAGCCGCAATAGGCCCCTGTTCCAAAAAAAAAGACATTAGATTTGCTGGGGTTTCTGTCAATAAGCGGGAGCTAGCAAATATTAAAACAAAAAGATTTTTTTTATTTATTTATTCATTTCTAGCTTTACACATATATGGCCCATTAACATATTCATTAACATATTCATTACCATTTTATTCATACTTTTAACACAAATAAATCTTTAGCAGTTCAATTCGTAACGCCTCTAGGCATGATATATAGGGAAAAAAAACATTTAATGTATATATAAAAAAAGCTTAACATAAAAAAAAAAAAGAAAAACATACAAGTTAAAAATAAATAAATAAATAAAAACTACCCAAAAGCTTGTCACAAGACAAGAGTAGATGTGGATATCAAAATAACGGACTTAGTTCAAAGTCTGAGCAATGGCAGTTTTGTTTTCAAACTCTTCTGAATCATAGCTGTCATGCTGGTCGTTGCAAATATCGACATATCCGTCCATGGGCGTATACGGGGGCGGGTCAACAACTACTTGGCTGCGCTGCGGATTGCGCGATGTGGACGCAGATGCGGAAAATAATGTGTCAGGCATATAATATTCAGCATCGGTGGTGTATGGCCTGGAAGAGATGCGGAGATACTCGCTTTCAGAGAGCAAAGGCGCGCTTGGCTCAGGTATAGCTTCTGACGATACCGAGGCCGTGGCAGCAGTGGCAGCAGTGGCAATGTACGGCATAGGAGAAGAGCGCACTGAGTTGTTGTGACTATAAATCGTGTTTTTATTTCCCTCGTTCCCAATCCTGTCAATGCCTTTGTTTCTAGTATCGCTAGTACTGGTACTGCCATTGCCGCCATTAGCAATGCTGCTTTCACCAGGACACGAAACCGATTCCTTGATATCATGGAGCGAGCGCAAGTCATTGAGAAGCTGCTGACTCGGAGTCATATTATTATTAATATTATTATTATTGCCAGGACCTCTGCTACGAGATGTTCCGCTTTGACCATCGTCTCTCAGCAGTTCCTCAACACTAACCGCACCCATCAAACCCCCAGACTCCCCACTTTCATAGCAAAAATGCGGGTTATTCCTCATCCAGAAAATAAATTTATCCAGCACCTTTTCGCCAACAAACAAATAAACAGCCAAAAGTGGATAATGTCTTTTAGTTTTCTCCGAATTAGGGCTCGCCTGTTTCAATTTAGCCTGCTGCACGAGATCCGCACAGCACCGTCTGCGTTCCCTGATTCTCTCGACCTTTTCCATCACGTCTTCTCTAATATGGGTTTCCCATACTTGGCGGATATTGGGATCCTCGATTTCATCAGCATATTTGCTGATTATAAAGGATATACGCTCTTCGGCTTTCTCGTTTATTTGGTCCAGGCGGGAGTCGTACCATTGGAGGAGTTTTTCACTGGTTTCGACGTTGAACGGGGGCCAGGGGATTTGACGGCGGAAGGTTAGGCCGGTTGCACGACGAATGGCGGCAAAGATTGTTGAGGTTGTTACTAAAGCAAAACCTAGACCAAAGATGCCAAAGCCTGTGAACATCCCGGCTGTATGGTGCATGGATCGGTAGTAGGGGTTGCCGCCTTCGCGCGGCCGACACATGCTTAGAAAGAGCATAGCCAGGGCACCAAATGACATTTATAATACGTTTACGAGTGAAGAAAAAAGAAAAAAAAGAGTCGGAAATAAATTGTTCTTTTTGTTTGTTTGCAGAAATTACGGTAAGAAAAAAAAAAGTAAAAAAAAAGTGAAATTAAATAAGAAAAAAAAAAAGTTGCGGAAATGTTTGACAAAAAAAAAACAACACACATAAATGTTAGATTTATTTATTTATTTATTTATTTATTTAAAAAGAACCAATCAAGCACAAGATATCAAGTACTCTTTTATCCAAACGCCAAGAGCTTTCACAACAGGCAGAAATACGCTCTGAGGCATACGTTGTTGTTGTTGTTGTTGTTGTTGATTGTCAACAACAGACTTGGAAGCCTCAGCAATCAGATAAGCACGCAAAGGCTCCAGGGCCTCGATAGGCAGCGTCTGTGCAACCCTGCGAATTTCCATTCTCAGCGCATAGCAGCACTGGTCAAAGCCCATGTTATCAAAGCCAAAGGCATCGTGTTCGTCGGTTTCCGTATCCGACGGTGTAATCAGCTGCTTCGAGGAATCACCTTTAGCAGAACCATTCTGTTGTTTGTTTTCGGCCATGGAGAATGAAAAAGAAGAAGAAGAAGAAATGGAGAATATATCGCTGGTAGTAGATTTCCTCTTCATGCCAAAGTATCCTGATAATGGTGTCGATGGCATAGTTACTGGCGAAGACAAGCCATTGGTGGCATTGCTGCTGCTTCCAGTGATATCCGAAATAACAGACGCTGCTCTAACCCGAGTATTTGCTCGAGACCCCATGTCTCGCGAACGCGCCAAGACCGAAGAAGACAAGGCAAACCCATGGTTCTTGCCATTGCCCGCAAGATGCTTAGCCAAAAGAGTCTTTGCAGTCTCGCTCAACGACCGTACAAAACACTTGAGAGCCCTCAAAGTCTTTTTCTTGTCCTCCACCGGCTTCAACTCCTGCTGCTGCTGCTGCAGCACTGTAGAGCAAGATAAGATATCGACGTCATGGTCTTCCAGGCACTGCAGGATATTCTGGCCGATCAGCTCTATGTCAGCAAGGAACTCGCCCTCAGACTTGTATTTTGCCCGTGTGGCTTTCCTCTGAACAGTGCTAATAAAAATGGGCCGTTTGACCATCAGCGAAAGCTGCTTTTGCCGCGTCTTGCTATTTGACACCAAGTAGCGGCTGAACATTGGCAAGGCACACAGCTCAGCAACCGCAGCCTCGATAGCCCTGGTCAGCGTATCAGCAGAGGAGACAGGGGTCTCCAATAAAGGCGAAGTGCACGCAGACGAGTAAGACGAATCCCTTAGCGACTGTCCTGACCAGTCAATGAAAACCTGGAACAACGGGTGAAAAAACTCATCCACCTGGGTTTCATTAGGTCGCCCAACAAACACACGCGTAGACGATGGCAGACAACCGACAAACCACTGCCGCGCAAACCCAGGCATAGCCGCAGCCCACAGTTTATCGTTCTCACTACCGGGTTCCACGCAGCATGTGGCTGAGACCAGGATCCCCACCTGCAGTGCTTTCAACGCGGCAACACACGAGTCCAGTAGTTCTATGGTGCTCGAGTCGAAGATCTCTGCGAGTCGGTTGATCATTGGAATCACCACCAGGCTAGGCTGGTTGCGCTGCGCCTCAGCGAAGACCCGGGCGATATACGATACAGGCGAACCACCGTCCGTTGAGCCACCAAACATTTCCTGTACGCTTAGGACAAACACCGGGATCTCCTTCGACTCGACCGCATGCGCTATAGCCGCACCCAGCAAATCAACGCCCATGTCTTGCGAGCCACAAACCGCCATCCGTGGCCTACTTAACGGCTTGGAGTCTTGCAGAAGCCCACACAACTGGTTGGCGGCCTCAACACACTTGTCGCCAAGAAGCGGCACAAGAGACCGCGGCAACGCCAGCGACCCACAGCGTCCAGACCGTCTGGTCGATGGCACGATCTTGCGCATAGCCTCGTCCACATCACACGGCTCTACGCGCAACCTATCCATATCCACAGCAACTCTGCTCTGGCTGCTGTAGATCCGCGGCGCCACCCGTCGTACAGACGCCAGGGCTGCCTCGGTACACAGGGCGCTGAGGTCTGCGCCGCCCCAGCCCTGCGTGCGCTCCACGATATCTCCCACCAGCTCATCAGACAACGGTGTGGTCCAGCGACGCGTATGGATGCGCAGGATACGCTGACGTGCCAGTGCATTGGGCAAGCGAAACAGCATCTCGCGGTCGAAACGGCCAGGCCGACGCAGCGCCGTATCGATAGCATCGGGTCTGTTGGTAGCCCCAATGACAACCACTTGGCCGCGATCGTCGATGCCGTCCATCAGAGACAAAAGAGTGGCCACAATGGACGAGTGCACCTGGTCCTGCCTCGAACTGCGCACCGGTGCGAGACCATCGAGCTCATCGAAGAATATAATCGACGGTTGGAACGCCCGAGCTTGCTCAAACAAGTGCCGCAGTTGCCGCTCGGCCTCGCCCACCCATTTGGACAGGCAGTCGGCGCCTCTGCGCATAAAAAACGCTATAGGCTCCATGCCCCCTTGTCCCACGCAGCTCTGCGCCAGTGCTCGGGCCATCAGAGTCTTGCCTGTACCTGGCGGTCCGTGGAAAAGCACGCCGCGCGGTGGTCTGATCCCAAAGCCACGGTAGACCTCGGGATACATCAAAGGAAGCACCGTCATTTCCTTCAGCGACTCGATAAAGTCGTCCAGGCCGCCGATATCCTCGAAGCTCACCTTGTCGGA
This sequence comes from Coemansia asiatica, assembly GCA_027478445.1. NCBI lineage: Eukaryota > Fungi > Kickxellomycota > Kickxellomycetes > Kickxellales > Kickxellaceae > Coemansia > Coemansia asiatica. The sequence goes on along the minus strand of JANBOH010000111.1, from coordinate 2,968 downwards.
GTTTGCTGGTTGGCTGCCAAACAAATCGTCGTTGACATAGCCGGCTCTACGGCACCGCTCGGCTCCGAGCTCCAGAAGATTCATTGGCAGAATCAGCTCCAGCTCGTCGTTGCCAGCTGCCTGGCTCTCGCCCCTGCTTGGCTCATTCTCAGCTACATGCGTTGGTGCTGCTGCTGCTGCCGCTGCCGCCGCCGTTATCGGCTTGCTGCGTCTTTTCCCGCTGGCCGCGCTGCTACTTGCTCCACGGCGTGTGCGTACTGTCGGCGTGGGCTCAGAGACTGCCTCATCATTTGGCTCACCATTTGACTCTTTGTTGATGCTCGACACGATCCTTGGCGGCGTTGGCGACAGAGGCGGCAACGGGATAAAATAGGACTTTGACTTGTCACGGTCCCGCAGATTGTACTTTATTGGAGACTTTTTCTGACGAGATGCAAGTGAAGGAAGCGATGGTTCAGGCGACGGCGGTGGTGGCAATGGTGACGATTGAGATGATTGAGATGATTGCAGTGACGGTGACGGAGAGGTCGATGGCGATGAAGATAATATTGGAGATGACGGCGATAATAGTGGCATTTTCGGCTCAGGGATTTCAAGCGCTTGTCTCCTGGCTATACTCAATACCAGGCGTATCTGCTCCTCGGACTTGCTGTCCATCTTCGGCCTTGACCTATCCGACTGCCGTGCCCTCCTGCCCCTTGTCAGTGTCAGCTCAGGAATCTCGCTCTGCACTGTCGACCAACAAGGCAGCAATGGTGTACTAGGAGAGCCCTCATCTTTGTCCACATTTTGGTCAGCCCGTGGTCTGCGTCCTTCTAACAAACGGTCTGAGTCGGCATTAGCATCCCCTGTTGCTTTGCAGCTGGTTTGTTTTTGCAGAACCGGCTCATTATCGCTGTCGCTGTCACTGTCACTGAACGATGACTGCTGAGACTCGTTTTGGGCTTCAATAAACGACGAGTCAACGGCATAGCTGATATTATTGGATCGTTTGCGAAGCCGTCTGCCAATAGGTCGCGTGTCCTCATTGTTGCTCGCTGCCTTTGCTCTGCCCCTTGCCATTGTTGTTGCTTTTCGATTATCGCCCTCACAAACATTCTTATATCCAAACTCGCTTTCCACAGATACTGCTGAAACCGACCGTGACCGCAGACCCTTGGTCGACAGGTTTGTGTCACTCTGCGACCCATCATCGTTCTCTGAACCATCCGGATCCTGACTTTCATTAGCCTCTTCTTCGTCTTCTTTGTCTACTTCGTCTTCTTCATCAGTATAGTCTTGGTTACGCGACGATTCATCCGAGTCTTCCGTCTCCTTGCTCCGCCTATTATACCCAACACCCATCATAGCAGGCTCGATCTCAACAACAGCCTCAGGAAACAACCTGGCTCTCCCCGCCTCCCCCCGTTCCTCATCTACTTCAGACTCGCTGTATTCGGAATCAGACGAAGGCCCAGATAAACTGCTTGACAAAGATACAGATGACTGACGGGAGTACCCGTGTGTGCAAACTCTTTGTCTGGTGTGTCGGCGAGTATGAAGATCGGTGTCATCGCTGTCGCTTATGTATTTTTTAACTCGTTTGTTGCTTTTTCGGGCTCCTTGATTTGCTAGTACTATGAGCTCATCGTCCGGTGGTGGTGGTGGTGGGTTTGGTTGTTGTCGAGTTAAATTATATTTGTTTTGTATACGACTGCGCATTGCAAAAAAAAAAAAAAATATTACAAGTTTTATTTAGTTTTATATTGTGGATTTTTAATAAGGATTTATATATATATATATATGCCGGAATAAAGATTTATAGAGTAAATATTGAATGCTAATTAGGAAAGAAAAAAAAAACTGAAAGGCGAAAAGTTTATTTTTTTTACTAGGCCTTAAACCTGTAAATACACGAAAAAAAATTGGGAGCTGTTTTTTGATTTTGATTTGTTTGTTTGTTGATTACTGGAAAAAAATTATCAGATTAGCTGCGCATTTTCAAGGATCGAGACTCTAAATATGCCATTTTTTTCAGATGATTTAATGAGCGTGACATATGTCACATTTCCATCGGCAATATAAAAAGTTTGTAATTGTTTTGTTTAGAATCAAAGTCTTAATGCAATCTTTTATTTGTTTGTTGTTGTTTGTATAAACAAAAAAGGCCTTGCAATCAATTTTCTTTTATTTTTATTTTTTATTTTTTATTTTTCACACTATTCTTTGCTTATATATGCACAAACTTACAAAACAAAACAAAACAAAACAACAAAACACAACAATGCAAATATTGTTTACTGTCTAAATAATATTTGCTATAATAGATAGTGAGCGAGTTTCTTAATTTACTTCCCTGTTTAATAGCTATTGTCTAAGCCATATAAATAATAGCTCATATGTGTGTATATATAATATTATTCGAAACTACAAGACCACACTAGTTTAACAAACGCCCTTCATTTCCCTATATTTAATTTCCCCCCAGAATATTTCCTATTAATTGTTATTCGTGATAAATGGAGTCAAAGAGCTCGCTTCAAATAACATTTGAGGGACTGACCTACACAGTCAAGGTGCCAGTCAAAACCGATGCCACCGCAGACAGCACCGGCAGCCCACTATCCGGTCTAAAGAAGAGTTTAAAGAACCTGTTTTCAAAGCCCAAGTACACCGACAAGGTGATTCTAAAACAGATGAACGGCACGTTCCGCCCAGGACGACTAACGGCGATTTTGGGTCCCTCCGGATCAGGCAAAACCACATTGCTCAACTTACTCGCTGGCCAGCTGTCATCGGGCGAGACCAGCGGCAACATCTGGGTCAACGGACGCCCGACATCTGGTGCTGGGCTGCGTCGGTTGGCAGGGTATGTTAACCAGGAAGACGTGATTTTGTCGACGCAGACTGTCGAAGAGGCTATTGAGATGTCGGTGGTGCTGCGTCCGCCGCCGCTGTCCTCTGGGCTGTCGCAGCCATCGTCGCAGCC
>JANBOH010000110.1:0-46226 GCA_027478445.1 Coemansia asiatica | reverse complement strand
TTTTTTTTTTTCAAAACTTTTGTGCAAGGACATTGTCATTAGCAACCCGCTCAAAGTTGAAGCTCACCGGCTTGTAGCTGTCCTTGATACCAGGGGCCAAAAAACCTCTACGTTCATAATCCATATATCTCTTCTTCATCTTGACAGTCGCCGGAATAGCGCTCTTGGGCAAAACAGCAAACTTTTCCGGCTTGAGCAAAGCTCTCAACGCCAGCCTGTTATGATACACGCAAACCACCTTGCCACCCAGCGCCTCGACAATCTCCACAGCCTTCTTGCTCGCCTCCGTGACCTCCAGCGTAACCGGGGTACTCAGATACTCGCCGCCTCTAGCCAAAAGCGTCACTCCATCTTTGAACCTAACCAGGTTAGAATCGTAGATTTGCTTCAAAGTTATAGGCTTGCTTGGATCGAGTCTCCCGGTGTTGATCCAGTGCTGGATTTTGTCCAGGTTCAGCGGTTGCAGGTCTCTTTTGAACGGGTTTTTGAACCCTCTTTTGGGAAACACTCTTGTCAGAGGTGTCTGGCCGCCTTCGAATCCAGGGCCGGGTTTTCCGTTGCCAGCTCGCGAATTCTGCCCCTTTTGCCCTCTCCCGCTGGTCTTTCCATGCCCTGATCCGTGTCCTCTGCCCAGCCTCTTTTTCACTTTGCGCGCTCCCTTGTTGTCACGCAGGTCGTTCAAAGATAACAGCTTCGATGGCCGTGATACCTGGAACACTGACCCGCTTTCGCTCGCCTTGCTCGATATCGTTGTATGGATTGCTGACCGTGACATGCTGCTGCTTAGCGCCAGCTTTGTCGCAAACTGCTGCTGTAGTTGAAAAACAGAGCGACTCAAGCCCAATCTAAGCATTATTGATTAGAAGTAATAAATAGTTTTTTTTTGTTTTCGAATGAACGATATTTGTAAATAAAAAAAGGGAGATTGAATAGACGAATTTGAAATCAAAAAGATAAATACAAAGATTTTTTTGAAGATAAACCAAAAAAAAAGTCAGCCAGCCAGCCAGCCATGATTTCTAAGTGATCCGTTGATCGGTAATTTACATCAGATTCAAAGCTTGAGGCTAAGCAAGCCAGTCTCGGAACAAAGAAAGCTCAGAAAGCATTCTTCTCTTCTTTCCTTCGAAAGACAAAAATGATGGCAGTATTTCGTCATAGCCACAATACTTTATATATAAAGCAATCGATTAAACAAAGAAAAAAAAAACATAAAAAGAAAAAAGCAAAACGTTCGATATAAACAAAAAATAGGAAATGTTTATTTACGGTCGGGCATATGCGCCAGCTCAAGAGCCTGGTCTTTGTTGATATTGCTCACCTCCTTGAACCTCCTGTTGCACATTGACCGGTACATAAAGTCAGAGTTTCCCTTGGTGCAAACACAGCGGTTTCTCATTTCTGGGTCCTTTGGACAATGCGAGTATCCGGGGTGGTGATAGCCAATGTCCTCGAACCAGTGGATCTGCTCCTTCTTCAGCAGGATGGCAGCTGCCATCGAATGCACAGGCGCATCGCCCCAGCGCTCGTAGAAGAAGCCTCCGGCCTTGTCAAGATGGTTGAAGAACGACTGGTACGCCTCGCTGCGGTAGAAGGACAGGTCTACTATTTCAAAGTTGGACCAGAAATGGCACAAGGTGTACTTTGCCTTTTCGTTGACAACCCAGTGCATAAAGCTCTGCTCCGGGATAAACTGCGGATTCTCCAGCATCCAGTGCCGCGTTGTTTCCCACAGAGTCTCGACGGTCAGAGCAGCTTCCATGGGCGTAATAGTAAAGCCGTATACAAGCTTGTTGTCCCGCATGTACTTGAACGGATCGTAAGGAATGTCGCAGAAGTAGCTGACATCAGGCTCGATGCGCCAGTAGTAGTCCAGGTTCTGCAGCAACGGGTGCTTGTGAATAAAACCTGACTGGAACCGACACATCAGACGGTAGCTGTAGCTGCCTCCGTACAGATAGCGGTCCTTGTTGCGGTCCAATGCCTCGCGTACCTTTTCCTCGGTGACATAGGGAGAGAGACCCCAGTGCTCCTTGGGCAGCTTGCCAAAGTACACTGGTGCCTTTGTGACAGCACGAATATGCTTTATAAAATCCTCTGTAAAGTCCACGTCGTTTAGCAATATGTAAGGGTAGCCATAGTTCCGGTTGAATCGGTCATCTATCTGGCGTATCGTCGAGCGCATGCCTTCGAGCTCCGAGTTGCGCACCAGTGCAACCAGGGCTGCACGCTGATGCCCGTCAGCGACATTGACAATGGTGCTGTTACTTGTTGATAGGTCCGTCTGGCCGACCTGCGACCATCCCGGAATATGCTGTGTCGAGCCCGAGGTATTTTCAGTCGATGATGCTTTTTCGCCTTGCGGAGACCAGGAATAGTCTGAGCGCTTAGCGATGATTGTATGTAGGATGAATATTGTGACTAGTCCCGCAGCCAGAAAAAGGAAATTCCTTAGCCTGACAGCCATGGTTTAATATATGATAGATATAAATGGGAAAAATATAGTTGAAAAAAATAAATAGAAAGGAGCAAGGGAAAGAAGAAAAGTAAGTTAGAAAAACAGTATGAAATCGTCAAAAAAGAGAATGAAAAAAGAAAAGAAAATAACAATCAAATAGTGGAATAAATGGGTGCTTTTGAGTGAAAGAGTTTTAGACGCCCCCAAAAAAATGAAAGCTAAACGGCAATTCCAAGAATTTGAGGCCAAACAGCTAATCCGGTCAGTATCCCTTAGCTTTTTATATACTGGAATTTTTTTTCCACCGCCTCTGTAATTATTTTTGCTGCTCTATTTTATTTTTGTTTTAGCTTCGATTAAAAGCTTGCGGAAACAGTAAAAGCTAATATATATATATATATATATTTCGCTTTTCTTTATATAGAGATGAGCTTGAGCACTGAGTTGAAATTTTAATATGACTTGGAAAAGGACGTATTTAACAGAATAATTTTTATAGAGGAAGGAAAGCAAAGGAATTACACTTGCAAGAAGAAAAAAAAGGTGACAATTGCGTTTATTCTTAAAAGAAAAGAAGCCATAGGACTGCAATTATAAATAGGAAAAAAAAGAATGGCAGCTTAGGATTATATTTTTAAAAATTATATGCTTTGTAAAAAAAAAAGCACACACATACACACTGCCGTCATCGTACAGTAGCAAAAAGAGTATAAAGCAATGCAAATACTCTCTAAAGATCACCCTATCGTTAACCAGTGGAAGCAATCAGTAATAGCAATGGCAAAGAAAGCGAAAACGAAAACGAAAAATAAGCATTACACTTATGTGCCAAGAGTTTTTTTTATTTAGTTTCATGCGATGTTTTGGCGATCTCCACGAAAAGCATGTTTGCATATTTTATAAACTTTACTATTGCGCTTTTTACCCCCCAATCTTGCGGATGGGATCCAGATTCTGCCATGCGTCTCACGAATTAGGATAAAAAAGAAAAGAAAAAAAGAAAAGAATATTCCATCGATTACGGAAACGAAAGGGGCACATGTTTTGAATCGCTGGATATTAATAGCTTGTATCAGTGTGCTTTGGCAGCAAGAAAAGAAAAAGACGCTATAAATACATTTCTACAAAGACTTTTATGAAACATAAGAGGAAGGACGACAATTTGTGCCAAGAAAAATAAGCAGCCAAGAAAAAAACAGACAAGCAAAAGCAGTATCACAGTGAAAAAGGCAAGAAAAAGAAAAGAAAAATATACTTCTAGAATCAAATGAAAAATGGTGAGGGTAACCATAGCTCACACGGAAAGAGAGTGTATCAAAAGCTTGTCGTTTGAGCCAGAATTGTTGATTACTGACAGAAAGAAAAAGAAACCTTTTTTTTTGAAAATGGAAAGTGGTGGAAATCGCGTGTAATAAGTTGTTGATCGATCAAGTATGTCATTCTCCTGAGCAAGCAAAAAAAAGCAAACAAAAAAATGTGTGAGGAATATTTGTTTGTGAAAATGGGGGCAGTTGAAATTTCGTAATCGAAAGTTCTTAATCGAAAAGATAGGAAAATTGCAGGCAAATCGGAACTTGTACAAGAGACCAAAACATCACAAAAAACAGATAGTTACAAACAAATGCATGAGTGGGGAGTTGGTGAAAACACAGAACAGCATCGTGGTAAGAATAACAGAAACAGAAAAAGAGAAGAGATAAACAAGGTTGTATGGCATACAGCATGCAATATGTATTAGGAAAAAAAAGTGGGGGAACCTTTACACATGCACACAGATTTACAAAAGCAAATTGATAAATGGGTTCAAATTGTTTAGAGCATTGCAATTGGAGGTGACTCAATGGCGAGACCGTTATGTAATGGTTTATTGTTTATTAGCAGTGTGTCCAAGTGGTCGGGAAGAAAAGAAAAGAAAAGAAAAAAATTAGTGAGCGCTAAGACAATTATTGACCTTAATTGGAACAGCTGGACCGAAACAATCAAATTTGCGGAAATATCATTAGTGTATTTTATTTTTATTTTTCCAGTTTATTTCTTTGCAACTTGACATAATTAACAATTACAAAACAAGGGAAACAAGTTGCGAAAAAAAAAACAATAATAATAAAAATAGCTTTCTATTCTTTGACCGATTGCCAACTCTCATATAAACACTGGGTTCTATAAATAATTCCGCCATTGTGTTATTTTATCCTCCGCTATTGTTGGGTTTTTATTTCCTGTTCCCACAAAGTATGAAAAAAAAAAACAGATTATTGCTGCTTTATTTTCCAGGCTCAGTGTCACTCTTCCACCATGCCGTCTATAATATATTTTTTTCTAGTGTACATTACCTTTTTTTTGCCGGCCCTGATATTTGACATGTTGCCGATAGCTCCGTGTATATCTGCTGCATGTGTTTAATGTTCAAGTGTAAAACAGGAAAACAACAACAACAAAGCCAAAGAAAATTGACAAAATAAACAAACAAAAATGATAATGATAATGAAAAAAAACAAATTGTTCATATGAATCCTTTTCCTATACACGCACATATACATACACACACACGCACACAAAACCCATTTAGATTCGTGCAAACAGTCTGACCTTGCGGTTTTATTTTTCTTGTGGCCTATTGATGAAAAACAAAAGAGCAAGACAATTGGATATATGCGTGTGTGTTTGCTTGAGCACACATAAATTTGCTGCATTCCAGAATAAAAAAAAGACAACACATATACACCCGCCACAGATGACCAAGGTACATGTACATGTTACATTACAATTGTACCATGGACATCTAAGCAATCTTTGACCCTTTATAAGGAAAAAAAAGGCATTCGCAATTACCAATTCAAATAAGACACACAAATACATACATACAGTGCGGAGAAGGTTGGAGCCGTGTATATTTTATTTGTTTTGTTGTTGTTGCAAAAGCAAAAAGAAAAATAAAAGAGAAGCGGGCTTTGAAAGCCAGCCATGCTTTTTTTTCTTGTGAAATAAAAGAAAAGGGGGGATTGTAGCTTAAGAATGATTTACAAGTTCACGTTCAACCTCAAGATTTTTTTTTAAAAATCTTGTCTATTGCAGAAACATCCTGTTTCCATTTATTCTCCACGGGCCTTAATAAAGACACAGAGTGAACAAAAAGAAAAATGACAAACAAGGAAAAATAAAACGAGAATGAGACCAACAGTTTATTTCTGTTAGCTAAAGAAAACGGACAAGCCAAGCTGCATGTGTTTTGTAAGAAAGTAAAATAAAGAGACTGAGACAAGTTTTTTTTTTTTTTTTTTGATATTTAGAAAACTTTATCCGTGTTCCTTATTCTGCATTCTCATTTATTTGACTCTTGTCGGGCTGTATCTTTTTTTTCCTTTGTCTTTTTCTTTTTATCGATACATTTAGTTCGCATTGCACTTTTAGTATACTCTTCCTTTATTTTCGCTTTATTCTAACCTTGCTTTTCCTTGGACACCTCGGCAACAAATCCAATACAGTTCGCATTCAAGTCTTTACCAGCCCTCGCTTTCTCTTTCTCTTTCTTTTTTTTTCTATACATATTGCTAGCATTATTTTTATTACTTCATCTATCTAGCCCTGCCCTGCCCTGCCCTGTCCTGTCCCATCCTGTTCTCTCACGTATACACATATCTTCCATCTTGAGCATAATTTCTCCTCCAGATCCTACCCCCTCTTTTTGGTATTATTGTCTCCATCAAACGCAGACCATCCGAATAAGAAAAACATTCTAATTATCCCAAATTCAATACTGCGAAGCCATGTCTCATCAGCCCTTACAAAACATTCCCGTGGTCATCCAGCTCGCCAACATTGCTGCAGGCAGCAGTGTCAGTGCCATAAAGACAAAAAAGACCAAAACGCAGAACCCAACGATATCCAAGCGCAAGACCGGCAGCAACTTGTCCAAGCGGCGAGATACATCAAAGGAGCGCAAGTACCCATGCACGGTGTGCGACAAAAGATTCACCAGACCTAGCTCACTGGCATGCCACCAGCGCACGCACACGGGCGAGAAGCCGCACCAATGCAATGTAGCAGGCTGCGGAAAGCAGTTTTCAGTGCAAAGTAACCTGCGGCGACACATGCGTATCCACGAAAAGACCACTGCAGACAAAAAGCCAGCAAGAAAACGGCCAACTGCATCTCCAGCAGATGAAGTTAATTTTGATGTGCAGGACAAGACCACCGGTGAGTCGTCTGATGCAGGCAATATGCACGAGGACGCAGTGACGACGCCTGGCAGACCGCAGGCAAGAGACGGATTGCAGCCCATGACGCTGCCACCATTGTCCATCGCACCATTGGCGTTCACCGATATCGTGTGGTCAGTGCACTCGCAGTCTGCGGCCACCCTGCTGCCCATACCACAGACAGCGGCTCCAGCAGACGCCCTGGCCTGCGTGTTTGCATCGCCGCCGCCAATGACAGCACCGGTCTCAACGTATCCAATGATACCGCCAGGCGACCTGCATATGGCGCCCAAGATCAACGCGGTGCTGCCGCGGCTTGCGGGCCTGGTGCCCTCAACCAACGCGATAGTTCCTGAGCAGCATCTGTGGGAAAAACCCTGCATCCCGCATTTCGTCTCGACACCCGATCTGTATCCCAATGGCTTGATGATGAAACCAATACGGCATTTGAATTCGGCTGCATCCACCCTGGCTTTATCTGCGGGGTCGTCGACGTATGCGAGCCCAGTGCCGGCATCTGCTTTGCATCAGCAGTCGCTGCCCCTGCTGTTTGCGCCGTGCACGCCGACGATGCCTTTGTCTGCATCGACGGCGTATCCGATGCCATCCAATAACCCGCTGCTGGCCGATCCCCAGCCTTTACAGCAACAGCAGCAGCAGCAGCAGTTGCAGCCCACGCATCAGCAGCAGCAGCATCCGGGGTTTGGCTTCTTTAACTCGATGCACGAAGCCTGGTAAAAACAAAGAAGTTTATCAAGCATCCCAATTTATTTTTTTCTCGCCTTTTTCACAACAGCACATTTTACATCGCTCTCTCTCTCTCTATCTGTCTCGTATCAAAGTCCATCTATATTCTGTTTTTTTTTACTTCTTTTGTTTCTTTAATAATCTGTACAATTTGCCCTACCTATCTATTAATTAAAGAACATGGCTAGAAAAAAAAACAGTGTGCTATAAAAAGAGATATATTTTTTTCTTTTCATTTGCCGGTGGGCGCATCCGGCAGCCGCTCTATGGAGAACTTGTGCGAGACAATGGACATAAGCGGAACACCCGCGACCTTCCGAATCCTCCTCTTGAGCTCCCTATCACAAGTAGCCACAATATAACACCTATGCTGAATAACCCTCTGCACAATACAATCGTCGGCATAGGTGCCCTTATGCGAACACGGCAATCTTTCAAATCTCGGATCTCTAGCAGTCCTCAGAGCAATGCGATATTTGGGACCCAGTTTCTCCAACTCAGCCATCACGCAATCGGTAATACAGGGGATGCATTTGGCGTAAAGACAGTCCATCATGGCACGTACCAGGTCGAGTTTGTTCTGGAGGGCAAAGTTTATGAAATTGGTATCCACTATGACGTGGTATGGCGGGCCCAGGGCTGTGTTGTAGCGGAAGAACATGGCGGTGGATTCTCTGTCGACGTGCTTGATCTGCAATTCTTGCTTTTTGGCTTCGAGGGTGGTGGCTTTGGCTTGGTTCTGCTTTAGTCGCATGTCTTTGGGATTGATCATACGTTTGACCTCGCCAAACTTGCGCGTCTTCTTCGCCTTGCCCATCTCTAAAAAAAAAAAGGTGTATTTGAATGTGAGGAATTGAAATATGTATATATAAAAAGTTACAGTTTGCTGAAAAGGAAAGAAAAGAAAAGAAAAATGAAGTGAAGGGTGAAAAAAAAAAATTGCTTGCTTTGTTTTAATCCTTTTCAAATAGCTTGATCGCCTAATCTGCTGATCGGTCTATAAGCGATATAAAAAAAAAAGCAAATATTCAAGCATAATACTTTTTCTTTACTTCCCTCTATCAGTTTCATTAAAATTCAAATTCAAAATAAATATCAAATAAAATTTTTATACTTGAAATGCGTCCGACTCAGCAGGCTCTCAAGAGTACAAAATCCGTTCTGGCGCGTGCATGGAAGCCGCGGGCAGAGACCAGCGGCAGCCCAGCCAGCATAAATTTCGGCCCAAGGCACCCCGAGTTATTCACTTCGCAAATAGTGCTCTCCGACGGCTCTTCTTTCACAGTACGCTCAGTGGCGCCTCGCACGCAGGTCAAGATCACCAAGGACACGCGGTCGCACGTCCTGTGGAACCCGCAGACGGGGCAGCAGATCGAGGACGAGGGCGGCTACCTCTCGTCGTTCCAGAAAAAATTCCAGGGATTCAGTGGGTCCTCCCAAATCTCGTTCGCCGACGACGTGCAGAGAGCCAAGGAGCAGATGGGCACCAATGCGATGATGCTGAAGAAGCGGGGAGCAAGCAAAAAATAATTAGGTTTTTTTTTATTTAATTAGATTTCGTTGAGTGGTCTGGTGGGATCGGGTTCGTTGAATAAATGGTATATTCTGGCTGACATCACAATGCCCAGGCGTCGGCCACTAATGCTGCTGGATACGGTCAGGGTCGCTAGCATCTGCTCCTTTTGGATCTCCAGGTCCAGTGCGTCCCAGGCGGCGAAGAGTGCGTGGGGCGTCGGGTATTTTGCCGCGATGCTCTCTGCCACAGGCTTGGTGACCTTGGGGATCTGCGTCAAAGCGCAGACCCAGGAGTCTCGGAGATCGGTTCCGGAGCGGATCGGCACGGAGCGCAGGGCCGAGCCTACCTCAGCAGTGACAAACCCACCGTCGGTGCCGTTGTCTGGGAGATCCGATTCCACATCGCTGGACACAAAGTCTTCTGGGTCAGCATCCTGTCCGCTGTGGTACTCGGCTACGGCCAGGTCGCTGGTGATCTGGCAGAGCAGCTTTGCGAAGGCCTGGGCGTCCGCGCACTGGGTGAACCACAGAGCCCAGGGATGCGTCACCTGCAGACGCAAAACGGTCTCTTCCACGGCTTCCTCGGTAACCCCCGGAGACTGCTCAACCGGGTTGTCAGATAGCTCGGCTAAGCGGCCTTCTCTTATGGCCATGCGCATCTGGCGGGCAAACTCCCTGGTTTCCTTGGTAGCAGCCTTCTTGAGCAGCCTCTGCAGGCCCACGATGACAATGGCCAGGCGTCTGACAGCCAGCGCCGCACGCCATATCTCCAGCCTATGCGCCGCCCGGCCATTGCTGATCATCTCCACAAGCTTTGCGCCATCCACCACGACCATGCCAACGGATCTCAGGCGCTCGATGGTAGGCGGCACTCTGGGCACATATAATTTCAACCCGCCATCCCACACCCTGCGGCTGCGCATCTCCCAGCGCACCGCACCGTTTACCGCCAACTTCTCCAGCCGCCACCCAATACTCTCTTCTGAAATCTGCTCGCACACCAGGTTATCCTTTGCCAATCCCAGCAGGGCAAATACACCTGGGTCCAAAATCACCGCGGTGTCCTGTAAAAGCTCCTTGGCATCTACCCGTTTCTTGTTGATCCCCGCGAGGCTGCGCTGATACTGCTTCTCGTGCTCACGCCGCTGCCTCGTTTCATCCATTTCGCGCTGCCTGCGATCGCGCTGCCGCTGCCGCTCCATCTCGCGATTTGCTCTGCTGACCCGCGACCTGATGTTAGATGGTCTCAGCCAGGACAGACCCAGACCGCTGCTCGTCAGTCCGGATCCCTCGGACCACGGCTCCCCAAACAGTCCGCCGCTATCCTCAACCTCCGCTACATTGTATACCGCGTCACTCATCGATCTCGCACGCGCCAAATTATTATTTTCTTCTTCGTCGTCATCAGACGAAGATAGGATCTCCGTAGTGGCTTCCGACAAATCAATGGGTCCCAGATATGGCCGCTCAAGACGAGTGGTGTTTAGATCGAAATTAAACTCCCCCGTGATATCGCCCAATGGACTTTTCAATAAACTCGCATGCTCGCTTGCCACGTCGTCGGAACTTAGTGGCAACAGCATGGACGGTGGCGACGAAGGCAATTGCAGCGCCTCTGTACGCGACAGACTTCTGCCACAATCCGAGGAATCCGTGCGGGTGGCTGGACCCAAAAGACGCGAGGGCGACGGCAAATCGGGTGTTTCTGGGGCCAGGCATGCAGCTATTGTGTCTCTGGTACCCGTGGCTTTTTCCGTGTATCGTGGGGCTCGTGCGGTGGGGGTCTCGGATACTACGAGGATGCTTTGGTCGGCGTCGTCTGTTTGGCTTGACAGGCTTATTATATCAGAATTTGTTGAGTTCATTAACAAATTAAACCCCCCGATGCAAGAGATGTGTTTAGGTTGTAAATCGTGTGTTTTATTTTAATAAAAAAGCTTTTATTAGTGTAATTATATTTTTGTGGTTAATCATTTGTTGTATTGAGTGTAAAATAGTTTTGGGATTGCAATTTTATTTATTTTTCTTTTTTTTTTTTTTGCTTGTGTGGATATTACAAATGTCGATCGTGTAATTCTCTATCGATATCTCATTTGGGATATATCCCTAATTCTTTCTCAGTCCGATTTGTTTTGTTTATCCTTACTGGGTTGCTAATTTATTTTCCAATACTGAAAAATTTCTCTGCAACCGAAAAACAAAAAAAAAAATTTTTACTGGTATCGGTCGATAATCCATCATCTCCCCCCTGGTATTCTATTTTTTTTCACAGGCAAGATAGTCCTCATTGCTGACTACAATTGTAGAAAAAAAAGTTGGACAAAAATAAGCAAAAAAAAAACCCCCTCAAGAAAAGAGCCAGACTGACTGGATGAAATTTATTAATTATAACATGTTTCTGGTTCCAGTTTCTTTAAAATAAAAAATAATAAAAAAAAAGCATCTGAACAGTGACAATGAAATTAATATTGCTCCTTTGTAAAAAAAAAGATATAATTGAAATCAAAACAAAACAAATCTTCATAGTCGTCAATTTCATTTACGAAAAAAAAAAAAAGAAAAAACCAAAACAGATAAAGAGATAACAGGAAAAAAAAGTGGGATATTAATACAAATAAATCCTTATGCAAAACAAGTTCAGATGCTGCCAGTTAATAAAACTCTGCATGAAATAAAAATAAAAAAAACACGACATTAAAAAAAAAAATTTGTATCTTTATATTTGTGGAATACCAAAAAAAAAAAAATTTTTTTGTTGTTGTTGTTGTTGCATGTTGTGGTTCTGGATATTGAATTATAAATACATTTTTACTCTAGGTATTCACATCGGTGTCATCTATTAAAAAGAAAAAGGAAAAAAAAGAAGGGATTTTTTTTTAAATATATATTCTATTTTATTTATATCTTTATCTTTCTTTTTGACATATATTTATTTATTTGTTATAGATTTATTTCCAAAGAAAAAAAAAAGAGATATTAAAAAATATGAGAAGTGACGACCAGCAGCCCCATAGATCCCTGGACCAATACCACAGCCCAGCGCACAACCACCACGAGTTGCAAAGCTCACCGCAGCAGCAAACAAACAGCACACAGCCACACATTCCACCACACTCCTACCATCAAAACGCACAGCCAGCGCCTCTCCCCGCATCAACCACCCCCTTCTACTCTTCCAGCTCAACCGAGCCAGCCTCCACGCAGCGTCGCGTAAGAAGCACACAGGCATGCAACCACTGCCACCGTCGCAAAGCCCGCTGCACCCGCAACATCATGCCGGATGGCTCTTCGCGCTGCGACAACTGCATCCGCGACAACATCCCTTGCATCTGGCGCGAGTCCAAAAGACGCGGACCCAAACGCAAGGCCACGCAGTCTAGCAGCAAAAGTCCAACGCCGCAGCGTTCTGTCGCGTCTATTTCTAATTTGCTCAATGAAAGTGAGATCTCTGATAAACCAAATGATTTCCTGGAGGCTAATAATACTAATAATAATAATAATAATAGTCGAGTTGGCGAGCTGTTGTTGTCGCTGACCCCGGCTGTGCTAAAAGACTCGGAAAGTAATTTGCAGTCTACTAGGCCTAACTCGCTTGTTGTTCCTAGGCCAGACGACCTAATACAGGAGTTTTACTCGCAAAAAGTGACCTCTGGTTTGCGCGACTCGGTGCTGGCCTACTTTGTCTATCTCTACGCAATATGCCCCATCCTACACCCGTCAACGCTGCTTCGCAGGTCAATAAGCAATGCCTTGGACCCACTGCTTATTGACGTGCTCCACGCGACAAATGTGTTTTATAGCCAGTCCATAGACACCCCAACAAGGGCAGATGCCCTTGAGAAGACGTTTTCCCGGGCAACACAGTTTCTGCATGATATCCAGCGGCAGCCAACAGTCGAGCAGATCTGCGCTCTGCAGATCCTGGATATCCTGATGACTGGGCACCGCGGGTACCGCAAGTACGACGTATTCAAGTCATCCCTATCGACGCTGATCCACCAGCTGGGCTGGCACGAGCTGGACCAGCACGAAAACCTCGTAACGGTAGATACCTGCGATGAGTGGATAGAGCGAGAGACCAAACGACGGGTGTTCTGGGTCAACCACAAAATCGACAGCCAGCACTCCCTGATGTTCAGCAGGCGGCCGCTTATCGAGGATACCCGGGTATTTGTCAAAGCTCCCAGCAGTGAATCTGACTGGGACGAACTCAGCACCCAGGTGCTTCTATCTAATATTGGCGAGACAGATACAGAGACAGAGCAGCTGCGGGCCATCCATACAATCCAGAACTCTGTTACCCAGACATTCCAACTGACTGCACCCACAGAGGTGTATTTATCCCGCCTGGGCGTGTTTTTCACAGACGCGAAGAAAAACTGGCTCCGGCAGCGTAGCGATAACCGCCGATGGACGCAGAACGCCGAGGCTGCGTCACCCCTGGGCGACTCGCTGGTGTTCAGAAAATTCGATGGTGAACTGAACCAATGGCGGGGCGGTTTGGTGGTTGCCGAGGAACTCAAGGACCCTGAGGTAGATTCTGGGGATATCAGATTCTTCGGCTCTCCACGGGCTCGCGTGTTTATTGCGCGCGCCCGATACTTCTGCATCGACATCTACTCCGATGCATTGACTATTTTCCTGCACCTGTCCAACCGGCCCTCCTTCCTGTCCGAAGCCGAGCCCTCCGGTCAACTTAGCTCTGGCGAGCAGTCCCTTGCCACCACGTTGCTCAGCTACCTGGGGTCGGCCTGGGCCCTGGGTCTCCTGTCCCTGGACGTGAACAAGCCGTCGTGGAAAAAATGCCTCACGGTTTGCCACAACATGTCAATGTCAATCAGTGCGAACTCTGATATACCCGTGTGTTTCGTCGATATGCTTGTTCCTTCGTGTGTGTTCCTGGGCATCTCGGTGCTCCTGCGCCAGATCAAGATACTCGATAGTGATGAAAACAGAATAGCTGAGACTGAAGCCGTTGCTGCTGATTTGCTGGTTCTATGGTCGTTTTTCAACGACTTGGGCTCACTCTGGAACACCGAAACCTTAAAAGACCTGCTTAAGCACCTGGGCATCGATCAGGCCATCACCAGCGCATGAAAAAAAAAGAGTTCTGATACTTCTTAATTAGATTATTCGTATTAGATTTCCCGGATCAATTTGTTTAAATATTTTCTGTCTTTTTTTTCCACCAAAAAAAAGGAACAGGTGGAAACAAACAACTCTTTTTCTTTATTTTATCTTCCATTAAATTGTTTGTTATATTACTAGTTCATAATTTCAGTTAATTTTTTTTTTAATGTCTAGGAAACAGCAGGCAGCGTCGGCAAGCAAGAAAAGAAAAGCAGCTGAAACCGACGATGGACCCGCAGACAAGGTAGTATCGATAACTGCGCTGGCAAAGACCAAGAAAAAGCCATCCGCCAAACAACGTAGTAAAAAGCCCAAAGACGAAGTAACCGATATTGTCAATGCACTGCTAGGCGAAAAAGACAAAGAAGATAGAAATAAGAAGCAAAAGCGTCCAGCGAGCAAGAAAAAGAAAATAAGGACCGATAAATCAGCCCCCTCTGATGACAAAAAAAAGAAAATAGAAAAAGACAATGGTGAGGAGGAACCCACCGAGTTTAACGACGATGACGTGGCAGATCTCTACGCATGGAGCAGCTCTGACGACGAAGACCTGCAGGCACATAATGTCAAGCAGGGCAACGCAGCTGAGGACCCGGCTGCTGACAAAGATACAAACGATGCGGTGCTGAAGGCCGAGAGACAGCGGGCACTGCAATTGGCCGTGTCTGTGGCCGAGGATACCAGCAAGCATAAAAGCGATCTGCCCAAGGACGAGAACGAGTGGTTCGACAGAATGGACGAGGAGCAGCGCCGCGACAGAAAATCTAGCAACACCAAGCCAAATGCCCAGGGTTACCAAAGCGACGATGACCTGCCAGCCAATCTGGTCCGTGCGTCTCAATCAGCCAGTGACAAGCGGCCCTCGGGACTTACTGTTAAAGTGCCCAAGGAAAAACGCGAGGCCGTGGGCAAGTTCCTGGCTATTGACTGTGAAATGGTTGGCGCTGGATTCAAGGGCTCGATCTCAATGCTAGCGCGCGTATCTATCGTCAACTACTACGGCCACGTCATCCTGGATACATATGTCCAGCCCACAGAAAAAGTCACCGACTATCGCACCTGGGTATCGGGTATTCGCAAAGAGGACCTGGAATCTGGTCGACCGTTCAAGGAGGTCCAGAAGCTGGTGTCGGATCTGACCAAGGACCGTATACTGATTGGCCATGCGATTAAAAACGACCTGAATGCCCTACTGCTGAGTCATCCGCCTAGTTTGATCCGCGATACTGCGTTGTACCCGGAGTTCAGACAGCTCAATAACGGTGCCCCAGCTAGCTTACGCATGCTGGCTGCCACCGTTCTTAATCTCAATATCCAGGAAGGCGAGCACTCGTCGGTGGTTGATGCCAAGACTACCATGCTGCTGTATCGAAAGGCCAAGGATCGCTGGGAGAAAGAATTGGCTCCAAGGAGGTATCGGGCTCAAATGCTTCGCGAAAAATCAAAGGCACGTTTTGAGCAGCTGAGAAAAGAAATCCAGGAAGAGCGCACGCAACTCAAGATCCAGCACGAACAGCAACTGAAGGGTATCTATAAACAGTGAATAATTATATTGATTTTTTTTTCGTTTACATTAACTCGCTGACTTTGAAAAAAAGGATTATATTTAGAAATTTATGTTTTTTTTATACAAAAAAAAGAAATATACAGGAAAATGGTAAGAAAAAATAAATACAGAAGAGGATAAAAGATCGGTTGAAATTAATACACAGAGGCTTTGAGAGAATATATATATATATATATATATGTGATTATTGTTGGTGTAACTATGCAACTTTTTGTTGTTGTTGTGACAAATGCTATAATCTGAGTACTTCAGTAGTCTAACGGAGGAAAGAAGTGAGATTCTTTAACATGCTCATTAGCCGTATATATGTCCGAAAATACCCGACCGCAGATATTGCATGCATAGTCATATAGCTTGAACACGCCTAACACATCTGCGCCGAATCTATATCTATTACCGCAGGTGATGTCGCACATTATCTAAAGCTTGTGTGTATATGTCGAGTAAAGTCAAAGCAGATCTCTCGCGTATATATAAAAGAGATTGTTGCATAAAAACAGTAAAATAAAAAGGAAACAAAAAGTGTCAAATAGAATATAAAATATCAAGTAAGTTTTAATAAGCGAAAGAATTTGTTATATGGGACTGGTTCCTTGGGCACCAAATTAAAAATAAAAATAAAAACTCTTTGCCTTTTTATAAGGTTTTAAACAAGGAAGAAAAAAAAATCCGCAGTCAGAACTAATCCATTTATTTTTTTTTTCTTGTGCGTGTGCCAAGATGAGGGTGACCCTGATTGTTCACAAGACACTAAAAAAGCCAAGATTCTATACAACTGTGAAGTATAAAAAAAAGAGGGGGATGTGGAAATTATTAGCTGCGGCTCGTAAATTTCTTTCTTCCAGTAATCATCTAAATCCCTTTCTACTTGATGTCTATGACTGGTTTATTTTATTTTTCATTTATTTTTTTTTTTGACAAAAATAAAGTGTCGAAATTATGCTAATAAAACCGGTTTATTTATTTAAATTATAATTTGCTTAAAACACCGACGACGATTACGACAACCTCTACAAAAAAAAACCTTTTTTTTACTGAATAAAAAAATGCCAAGACGGGAAATTCATTTTTCTCATGCACAAATAAATCCACAATTTTTATTTTTGTCTGCGGTGGCCGCTGTTACTCTTTTGATGCAGCTAAAAAAACTCCTGATAATGAACTGATGAGGAGCACGTTTCAATTTTTAGAAAATTCCAAGAATCAATAAAAAAAAAATATATTACAGAAAAGCAGTAACAGAAAAAAAAGCAATGAAACATAGAATTCAATCGCCGTTTTAAAAATAATAAAGAGGAAAAAAAAAGCCACTTGAAATTTTTTGTTTGTTCGATAAGCTTCTATTCTTGGCTCGCACACCGATAGATAAAGAAAGAAAGAGCATCACAGTCAGATAACACAGGCCGTATTCAATCAATGCTATCAAAAACTCTCAATGATTTTTTTTCTAGCCAAAATCAATCTTTCTCTATCGCCGATTGCTTCATCTCCATTGCCTAGATTTCTCACCACCTTTTTTTTTGTTGCAATTAAAAAAATCAATGCACCAGACTTTAGAAAACAAAATATAAAATGTGTGAATAAAAAAAAAAGCTTTGGCCGTTGTGGTCTCTGAAATTCCCAACATCATGGAATCATGCGTCATCAAAGGTTGTCACTTTCATTTATTTTTTTTTGCTCCACATGACGCCCAGCGGGTACCAGCAGTCACGTTTTATGTTTATTTTAAGATCTATCCCAAAGAGAAACACTGGGCTGACAAATACGAGAAATACTCCGAAAAAAAGCATCAAAGAGTCAAAGAAATGCCTCAGATGAATTCCTTCTTTTGGCATGTGCTCTAACGCACAAATGTCCTTGTGCGCATGGCTGACCCCCAAAACAGAAACGCAAAAAAAAAAAGAAAATAGTCAAAGAATTGGGTTATATAAAATCAGTAAAGAAAAAGAAAATACTAAGGGAAATCACTGCTGAGAGAAAGAGTCGATCAGCTTGCTCAGACGCTTGGTCTCTGAAACATAGTCGACAGGGTAGGCCGAAACAACGCTGATTCTGACTCTGGACGTCTCGTTGAACTGCTCAGTGCGAGCCTTGCATCTAAACTTGTACTCCTTGAACGTGGCATCGTCGATGACCTTCTTGAACTGCGAGCTCGATGCTGGATCCGCCTCGTACTGCTTCATCGTATTCGCCGACTGCCCGAGGATCAGCTGGCCAACCTCGCTGAAGCACTGGAGCCATGCCTGGCCAGTCTCGTCGCTCACGTTGATCGAAAAAATATAGCGGTACTCGGGCGCAGGATACGACCGCGCGCACTTCTCGCAGCCCCACTGGCCCGTCGACGAGTCCTCAACCACCTTGCGGTTGCATCCCTCGCTTGGGCACGCAGGATAAGACAGGTTGTTTGTGCGGATATAGACAATCGTGCCCTTCAGCGTGAAATAGTCGGCATTGGCGCCGCCACCCAGGTTCTCGACACGCACTTGCGCCATTGTCTTGAGCTGCGCGTCGTTGCGCTCGCTCATATCACCGCTGCTGCCGCCCATGCTGCCAAATGACTGGTATCCAAGACTGCGGCCCGACGCGTCGTACCACCCACGAAGCTGGTGCGCCTCGGGGATATCAGGATTGACTGTGTACGAGCCCATCGATGCCAGTGACAGCGAGCGGCCACCAAAATCGCCTACGCGGAATCCTTTAAACGCCACGACCGGCTCAGAGCCAGCAGAAAACGACTGCGCGTCGTCGCCCCACAGAGTCGCTCTGACCTGGAACCCTGACTTGTCCACAAGCACAAGGTCTCTCTTGATCATCTTTTTGTCGCCGCCGCTCTTCGGCGTAATCTCGTTCAGATCACCGACGCTCTTGACCACAGCCAGCACGTCGACAACGTGGTTCTTCTCAAACTTGCTAAGGCTCGCGAGAGGAATAAAGTCAAAGTGTTCCTGAGGCACACCAGCCTGCTCCTGGCACAGCTCGATGACAGTCGAGTCGTCAAACGTCAGCTCATACTGGTTGTTCACGTTGGAAAATTGCTGACGAGCCATCTTGACCTGCGCGTTGCTGACATAGTATACCTTGCCCATCTCCAGCATGGGATAGAACCGGTCCACCTGATTGGTAAACGTGGTCGCGCGAATTTCTCCGCTCTCGTCAAGCAGGTTAACGCTAAACAAACGGCCTGAGCTGTTGGGCTTGTTCCACGACTTGATCGCAGATTTCTGGCTGACACGAGCGCGGATAGTCCACTTGCTATGGTAGGGGTTTAGGTCGACAATAGGATGCACAGTCGGCGGCGCGCCAGTATGGATCGGCGCCATAGAAGCTCCAAAGGAAGGCTTGGTGTCCTCCATACGGCTCATAAACGAAGACTGTTGCTGTTGCTGCTGCTGAAAATGCTGCTGCTGCGGCTGTTGCTGTTGGTAGTGCTGTTGCTGTTGGTGGAATGACTGGCCAGGTGCACCAGCACCAGCACCAGCACTAGCACAAGCACCAGCACTAGAACCAGCACCAGCAGCAGTACCAATGCCCTTGCCCTGACTCTGGATACGCTCACTCAGCGTTTCAAGAATATCAGCATCCATGACAATCAAAAACACCATAGGCGGCTCATTGGGTCTCTCTTTCTTGGTCGAGTTGCCCTTTTTGATCCTGAGCACCGTGTACCGCATAATCTTGTTCTCATCGACCAAAGGGATCATGGTGTTGGACAGAACAGCTATCGCTGTGCTCTCGCCGTCAGATACCATGCATCTGTATCTCAGCGGTGTTTGGTTGCCAAACGGCTGGATGTTGCTGATTACCTGCAAAACCAGTGGCTGCGAAATGGGACAATTGCCATCGATGGTGTTCAATCTGGCAATTTCGCCTGCTGACAATTCAAAAGACATGGTGAATAAATTTTGCTTATACTTGTTTTATGTTTTTAAAATTTAAAAGTGAATAAAGTAAAAGATAATATGAAAAAAAGGAAGATAGAAAAAAGATAATGGACAAAAGCAGCTAAAACTGTGATAAAGGATGTGGAATTTGTCTTTGATAAATATATATATTGGTTTTGCTGCGCGAAAAAAATAAATAGCCAATCAAAGGTTACTTGTTGGCATTGAAGCGCAAAAATTTACGCGTCGCGTTGATTCGTGTTGATTATTGATCTGAAATTAATGGATTTCTTTTAAACAATGATGCAGATTAAATGCCCTTTTTTTAGTACATATGCACATGTACAAACACATACACATGTTGGCTTGCTATAAACACTCATTTCCAAACAAAAAATGTGATTTAAGGGAAAACTCAGGCAAAGAATAGACAACCTATTCTTTGTTCTTTCTTTCATTTTCTTCCATTTTCTTTCTTTTTTATCTTTTACATTTCATCAGTAGTTTATCAAAAAGAAATAGTAATACCATGAATCTCTGGTCGCTTCTTGCAGGTATCGCGCTTCTAATGGTCTGTTCTGCTGCGGACGAAAAACCAGGCAAAAAAATACACGTTCCTAGTTCTGGCAAAGATCCAATGCACCCCTGTCGCGGCAACAACCCATGTCCAAAGAAAACCATCTGTATAGAGCAGCAGGTGGCCTGTTTCGCAGCACCGTGCTATCCCGTGTACAAGTGCGTAGAGATGGGAAAATCTACTCAAGCTTCAGCATTAAAGCAATCATAAAAAAAAGAAAATGAATTTCGTAAAACTCCTCTTATTTTTTCCTCATTATTATTCATTAAAATGCAATAAACATACTTTTTTTTTGCTTTACAGACCCAGTGTCTGACAAATATCGGCAGGGACCGCCAATGAAACTGAAGATACACCGGGCAAACAAGGGATTGTTGACGGATCAATGGCGGTCTTTCCCAATTTGGCCAGAACAAGCCATATTTTGTCTCCATATGCCGGGACCATATGTTGCAAAAGCCTCACAGCATCGTCCTTTGTTGCCGAGTTGGCCAAAAACCTGATAGCCAAGCAGCTCAGCTCCCAAGAGGTAGAGTCATCCAAAGAAACCCTTTGAACCACAGTATTCATGGTGCTAAGAACCCTGCAGACCAGCAGTCGCTCCGAGGACTTTAAAGCACCTAATGCAGTACTGGCTTCCCTTAAAATACGCGCAAAGTGCGCCCACAGGTCGTCCTTGACTCTTCGACGCATCCAGTCCTCGCCCAGCTCGCATACAGCATCAATGACATCGCATGCCGCCGCTGCAACGTAAAACTGGTCATGGTCCTTTGCCAGTCGATGGACCAGCGGTGGCCATATGTGGTTCAGCAACGGAAGAAGGTCCTTGGTATTGATTAGAGCACGAACAGTGTTCTGAACGATTTTCAAAGCAATGAGCTGTTGTGAGCTTGATTCAGCAGACAACAGGTTTTGAACAACAAGCGCGATTTTGATAGCAAGAGGGTTTCCTGGCGACTCAGCTGAAGATGCGTCGGCAGGGTCATCGATCGTTGCTGCCTGGTAATCTAGTTTGCTTACAAGCTCTGAATCTGCAACTGTCGCCTTATTACTCTTGTCGTTATCGTCGCTGGGGATATCAAACAGATCATCCATTCCATTTCTAGTATCCAGCTCGTCCAGCCTAGCAAGCATCTGTCCAACTGGGTCAGCCTCGGCCATGCCCACAGGTACTTTCTCCTGCTGCAACAATAGCTTTTCAGCACCACCAACCGAGCGAGCAATGGTTGCAGTCACTGTTTCTAAGAATCCAAGGGCACCAACTGCTATTGATTCCTCGTCCATTAACTGCTCGCAAATGTCCAAGGTGTCTTCGACTATATCATCCATATAGACCAGGATATTGGTATCGACAAGTTTTACAGCTCCGCTGAGAATAGAAAAAACACTTGGATACAGCTCCACAGACCGCAGCTGACGTGAGCATCCATCGACAATATAGTCAATGTTGTCCCTGAGCATCTGCGAAACCGAAGTGCACCGAACTGTCTCTGACAAAACACGTAAGGAATGCTGCGCTTGGACACGAAGCAGCGGCGTATCGGAAACCGATATCTGAAGCAAAGGGAAAAGCAGAGTATCCATGCAATACGCCACCGAGGGACCCACAGATGGTACGACAGCAGAGACGGCTTGCAATGCCATGCATTTCTGCAGCGTCTTATCGACTATCTGGTCTTCAGAAGCAATGCGATCCACTGCATACTCAAACACTGGCCGAGCTATGCCCGTTGCTGAGCTACGAGTGCCAGCGGCCATTGGTGCTACCCGGCCAAGCATCCAGAGAGCTGGAACATGTAATGCAGAGTCATTGTTGCCCCCGAGCATCACAAGGAGCTGAGTGCACAGTCCAGAGGGCGAAAATACCTTTGCGATGCGATCGATAAACTCCAAAAGCGCCCTTTCAAGCTCTGCGCTCCTGAACCCATCCAAGACATAAGAAGCATTGTCTGACTCCTTCGCTTTGCCATCGATGTCGGTGATTAGCAAAGACGTTCCTGGAAGAGAAATGCTGAGCGCACTGAGCAATGTACGCAGTCCACGAGCTGACCACCACGAGCTAGTCAGTGCCTTTGCATCGCTCTGTCCAGCTACACGCAAAGAGCCAGCTAGCAGACAAAGCACATCTCTTTTTTTCTCATCAGATCCACTGCCAATATACTGCTCAAATAGCAATTGAGACGACTCTATTATGGACACTATTTGCTTTTGCACAGATCCCTTGCTATTGGCAAACAGCGATGACAGTCGGCTGAGAAAGCCTTGGTTTGCAACAGAGCCACTAGGATCAAGCATGCTGATTACCAGACCGGTCTCCAGCGCGACCTTTAGACATGGCGTGCTCTGCAATGCCAGGCAGTCAAATGAAACGGATGCAAACATATCTAAAAGTGCATCTTTTATCGATGGATGCTCTGAATGTCGCAGCCCCGCTAGACGCCATAGGATCTGTAAAAGCTGCCTTTCATTATTGCTATTGTTGCTGCTGTTGCTGTTATTATTGTCATTGTCGTTTAAATCAGACTCGATATAGCTGTCAGAGACATGTAAAACTATGCTTGAAATCTCGTTCTTTGATCTACCTGCCCATTCGTCATACTCGGCTATTGAAGCTTCTTGAGCAGTCTGATAAACAACAGTCATTCCCTTGCGCAACGCTGTTATCGCAAGTGCTCGCACCGTGGACGTGGGCTTTTTAAAATTATCCGACGACTTTGCAGCATTTGGCAACTGGGCCAGCGCGACTCGTGCTAGAGCAGAAGCAACTCCAGGAAACACTGGTTCAAGCAATGCTTTAGAACCAAGCACGCCCTTACTGTCCATGATATCGCTTAATGTCTCCAAAGCTTTAGTGCGAATTATCTGATCGCCTGCCACCTCTGCATTATCTAGCAACGCGCACACGACCAGGGGCAGATAGTCCCTTGGCAAATACCTCATCAAATACTGATCCAACCCCAACGTACGCTGCACTTTATCCGCATCATCCCTGGGCTTTGGGTGCGTCTCTGGCACATGCACAGTTTTAATCCCCACAGCCATCTGTCTCCAACACCGTATAGCCAGCAAACGAGTATGGTCGGGAAATTCCTTTTGGCCGTTGCCAAAGCTATCCAGGGCGAACAAGGGAATCAATAGCCTGCATACATGGTCGATGATGATAGCATGCACCTCAGTCATTTGTTTTGCTTGCTTGCGCTTGTCCAAAGTCAATGCTTCTAAAAGCAACTCAAGAGTCAGCTCTCTTTCTTTGTCGGAAAGCTTTGCATTGGGAGATAATAGTCTGACGCATACGAGGGTTATATGGCTGAGAAGTGATACGGCTTCGACGTTGGCTGCCTTGAGCGTTTTTACTGCTCCAAGCAGCTGTTCGAGTAGATTTCCAAGCGTCTGGCGGGTGGATGATCCCTCTTGCACGCTTTGCGTTACTGCCGATATGAGTATGCGAATATCCATTTGAGAAGACTAAATATTTATTTTAATAGGAGATTTGTTGTAGAAATAAATGTAAAAGTGGACAATAAATAAATTTTAAAGGAAGTTTTATATATATATTTACCACCTTTTTTTTGCAGGAATAAGATTATTAATTTTTATGCATGTAATGTAGCAATGTATGGGGAAAAAAACATTTCTCTGAAATTGATGGAAAATCTAAATCGATTTGCTTTTTTATATTTCAAAAAATAGACTATGAAAAATTTAATAATAAAAGAGAATTTTAAAAAATAAAAGAGAATTTTTCTATCATCTACTGAGTTGGTCCGTTCCAGTTGCGCGCCTTCCAAAACTCAACGGGCGTGGTGAACTTGATGCCTGCCTTTCTGTGGTGCTCCACAAACTCAGTTCTTTCACTAAAGTACCCAAACTCACTGAATCCCTTAAACATTTGGGTCAGATAATCGACACCTGTAAAATCAAACGGAACCTTCACATAGCGGGCCGGTTTTCCTGTGACTTGGGTAAATGCCTTTACCATTTCTTGAATCTCATAAAAGCCACTGCTGACCTCTACCGGCTTGCCCTGGTATTTCTCCGGTGTTTCCAAGATGTGAGCAACAACAGCACCCATATCGTTAGTCGTGTCCACCAAAGGCACCAATTCTGTAGGATCAAATGGAGATATAAACTCGACTGTGTTGTTGTCCTCAGGAGATAAGCGCGACATATGCACATAGTTTTCCATGTAGTAGCCGCAGTAAACAAGAAGCCCCTGGATCTGGTCAGACTTGCTTACCAGATACTGCGAAATCTCGTATTTGTTCTCGCAGTTCAGTGCACCCGTGTACTTGCCATTGCTCAGCTGCTTAATAGAATCAATGCCGCTGTACACCAGAGTGCGGACGTTTTCAGCAATAGCCGCGTCTACAATAGCCTTTCCATGCTCAATTTCGCCATTAGTGTCGTTGGTTGCGCTGGCGCTGTCGTAGTCATGGTAGTTGCGTGTGACTCCAAACACAATATCTGCGCCCTTGAACGCCTTGCGAAGAGAGTCCACATGGTCCGATGTCACTTCGACAAGCTCGATCTCAGAGTACTTGGCTTTAAGAGCTATGGCAGCATCGCTTTGAGCGCTACGGGTAAGAGCACGGATTTTGTATTTTCCGGTTTGATACAGTGACTTGACCACGCTTCCGCCCTGATTACCAGTGGCTCCGACGACAGCTACGATCTTGGGAGATGACGAGGTAGTGGTACTCATGGTAGATAAAGAGGAGATTCCGTTGATATTTTTTTCTTTAGCTGAAGTAAATAAATGAGTGTGCTTGAGTAAGTTGATTCGATGGTTTGCTTGTGATTTGGTTTCAAAGTAAAATTTGGCATAGACATTTCGCTGCTTTTATACCTGTTGAAATGTTTCTTTTTTTTCTATCTATTTCAGCATATTTACATGATCGAATATGTTTAAATATACACATAGCGTATATAGCAGCAAATATACATTTTTAGTATATGAATATTTGATTATTAAGCATTTGAAATGCACAATTTCAATTTGTCATCATTATTAATACAGCCAAATTGTTAACAGATACTTAAGAAAGGCCTTGTCAATTTTTTTTTAAAATGGAAAAATCTGATATCTACTAATGTGGAGTTCAAAACAGGATTTTTTTTCGGAAAAACAAGTCTGGCCGAAATCTAGACGAGAGAATTCCGCAAAACAGCAATATTTGCATAAAATGAAAATCAAATTGCATGAATTTTTATGTGCTAATCTGTTTTTGGGAAGAGCAATAACAAAGAAAAAAGGAAGAGGAAAATGCCAAGAAATTTGACCTTGCAGAAACAGAAAAAAAAAGTATATGATGTTATTTTTTTTCAGAATCGAATACAAGTACAAAACCCTCTGCACTTTGGTGTGAACTTTTGCTTTTGTATTTTCAAACATAAAAAGTTTACATGGACTTGTCTTCTAAATTTTTGATATTCTCTTTTTTCTTTGGCTTATTTATGTCATTTTGCATATTGCCTGGCAAATTTTTAACCCAGTCGGTAGCAAGCACAGTAACGCATAGATTGACAAACTACTTCAAGCTTACAACTACTACACGCCATTTGCATCTTTGGACAGCTGCTAAATCACAAGCCAGAATGTCCAGCGAAGCCACAGCAACGATACCAAGCGCTTTTCTCTTGCAAAACCAACAAGCCATTATCATGAGTGACAACAGCAGTACAAATAAGGAAAATGCTCTGTCAGCAGCAGCAGCAGCAGCAAGTGCACCATCGACAGAAGTCCTAGACCACGAGCATCTGAGACAAGAGCTTGTTAAGGACAAATCTCATCACTTGAAAAACGGTCGGTTTGTTAACCCCTGGCCGTCATTCTCGCTGATGCCGACCTTGGAGTTTGCCAAGTATCTGATTACAGCCGACCAAAAGGCTGTTAGAAAGTCTATTGCTGACGGAAAGGCCCCAGCCGTAGTTGCCTTAGACAAGACCAAGATTGACAGTCCCAGTCCCTTGCAGCTTACCTGGCTTGGCCATGCGTCTCTTTTAGTGCAAATCGACGGTATCAACGTGCTCTGCGACCCTGTGTTTTCGCAGCGGTGTTCTCCCGTTCAGTGGATGGGACCCAGGCGCTATACCAAGGCACCGTGCCAGGTTGATGAGCTTCCCCATATCGACGTTCTTATCATCTCTCACAACCACTATGATCATCTGGACTGGAACACGCTGACAGAGGTTTCTAAAAAGTACCCTGATATTAAGGTTTTCTCTGCTCTGGGCAACAGAGGTATCTTGGAATCGCTGGGATTCAAGAACGTTAGCATCGGCGACTGGTGGGATGAGTTTAGCGTCAGCGTGCCAGGAACAGAGGGCTCGTTCACGTTTGCCTGCACACCCGCACAGCATATGACAGGTAATGTATAAGATGAAAATGCTTATAGGCTGCAGACTTATGTCTAGACCACTTAGTGCTAAAACTGTTAAATATTGTTTTTATTTTCCAGCAATTGCTGTAGCTCGAGGAATATTTGACCGCATGGCAACGCTCTGGAGCAGCTGGGTCATTCAGGGTCCTTCGAAGCGCAAGTTCTTTTTCTCCGGTGACACGGCCTATTCATCGACATACAACAATGAGGCCAAAGCCGAGTGCCCGGTATTCAAGCAGATTGGCCTGCTCTACGGCCCGTTTGATCTCTCAGCAATAGCCATCGGCGCATACGGGCCAGAAATCATGTTTTCCACTATGCATGTCAATCCAGAGCAGGCTGTACGTATCCATGAGGACGTCAGGTCGAAGAAATCAATTGGAATTCATTGGGGGACGTTTGTCTTGACTGGCGAACCCGTGGATGAGCCACCCAGAAGACTTTGCATGGAAATGGATGCCCGTGGTCATCCAGCTGACGAATTTACTGTGCTGAGTATTGGCGAGACAATCCAAGCCAATTAATACTTTCTTTGAGTTATTACCATTTATATTTTCCAAATTAAATTGTTTAATTTTTGATATTGAACATTTAACCAATTTGATTGCAATATATACATGACATTGTAAATAAAGGTTTTTTATGTGTTTTTTTTACAAATTGCCGATTGCTTTACATTTTTAGCTTTTAAATTAATATTTTCTTTGGGGAATGTAAAATAAGTGTGAGAGCCAAATTGAAGAAGAAAAAACCATACAGACAATATTGAGGTATGTTTCAAATCTAATTGTTCTTGGATCTCTTTTTCTATTTGTTTTTAAATCAAAGAATATACAGAAAAAATGAGGCGCTTATTATCTGCTTTGTGTCAAGGCGTACGGCTTATTCCATTTTTTTTTTTGCAAGCGTCGTTTATAAAATAAAAATAAATTATATATATTCATATTGAATATATATATGTATACGTATATTTGTGTGTGTGTGTGTGTGAAATATTTAAAAGAAAAATTTAATGTAAACAAAGCTTCGGCTTTTAGGTATTTTTATTTCCCGTAGTGTTTAGTCAGCAAAAGAAAAAACATTTTGCTTTAATTTTTTTCACACGAGCTTTGACATTATATTTTTCCCCTTCTCCACAAACACATAATGAAAAAAGAACAACTATTTTCTGTCTAACAATAAAATGGCGTCAGCATTAAATTTTTTTTCTTACTGTCGCTATGGTTAATTCGGTTGTTAATATAAAAAATAATGAATGTTAAGGATACTGCTAGACATTTAAAATAGTAAACTGTACCTGATTACCCAATATCATTCATCAAATTCAAAAAAAATAAACATTTTTGTTCTATTTTTGGCTTTTCGTAACAAAAAAAGTACTTTGATAGATATGTATATCTACATGTTTTTAGAACATGCCAAGACTATAAATGCACGCATGGCTTGAGGAAACAAGTAGGCAAAAATCTAAAGCTATTATTCAACATGTCCTCGACATAAATGGAAAATACATTGAAAGAAGCATCATGTAAACTCAACAGATGTGCCCGCATCTTTAAATTTAGAAACAAAAACGAATGTCTATCTGGCATCTACAAACATTGTTCATTAAATCTTTACTTTTCCCCCACCAGCATTTATCGCCGTTTATTTCATCGCCATTATCATCCATTGTCACAAGAAAAAAAAAGCGGACATATGACTTGTGCTTGCAGTTTTTAATCCACAGCAAATTCATCTTTGTGAGCAGCATGCATTAAACAAAGAAAAAAAATGAAAACCCAATGTCTCCTTTTTTTTTGGGAAGTGAAAGAAAAATCTGGCGTGTTTATAGTCGAGACCAGGCAAACAAGAAAAATACAACAAAGCATATAATGATGGATTCAACAATGCTAATGTTTGCTCAGACATATATATATATATATAAGAGGAAAAGGATCTCACACCGCGTATTTCTCACTTTTCATTTATTTTTCTCAGTTTACAGTACTGTTTCTTTTTTCTTGTTTTTTTTTTTGTAGTTTAGTCTTGTTCAGGTGAATATATCAAATTTTGGTTTCTTCAACAAGGCAAAAAGCAACGAAATCTCTGCTCATTTTTCACCTTGGACGTCTGAAAAGTCGCAGCCTACTTGCAACTTGCTAGAGAATCGGTACTCAAACAAAAAAAAGCGGGGCAATTGTAAGGTAATTTATTAATGAAAAAAAGGATACCGAAAATATTATTATTATTCGAAGTTTCTTTGTGGTTGGCGATTCCTTTCTGAAAAATACAAAAATCAATAGTAAAATAACAACAACAATTTAGAAAGCAGTAGGTCTTGTTTTCGGTATATTGCTCTTTCCACTGCCTCAGCAGGACTGGCTGTTGCCATATACATATATATATATACACCATATCTTTTTTTTGCTTTTGTTTGGCTTTGTTTTGTTTTGGGTTTGCTATTTTTTTTTTGCAGTAGCATTTTGCGCAAAGACCGTTTTACTTCTCTCATACTGTGATGATTCCGTAATTCATTTTTAATCAGCTTTATTGCTTCTACCGCCAAAAACATTTATTTATTTATTTTTTTTGCATTTTTGGCGATCCTTGCTTTTTTTGTGCCCATCTCGTTGTTGGTAGCAGAGATCTTGTCTTTCCATGCTTTTTGTCCGCTGGCGCTTCTCATTCGCCACTATTTTTTGCTTTACTGTGAAGTGTGATCTGGCCGAATCTATGCTGGACCAATCGACATGGCGCATAATGGACCAGCAACCAACAAAATGATATTTTTAGGCTTGCCCGTGCAGTATATGCGCACTAAAAGATGTAAAAGATGCTAATCGCCAAAAAAAGTATGCACACAAAGAATGGCTTTCCATTCATCAGTTTGCTCTAGCCGTCTGTCCCCACTTGCTCCATGTGTCCTTTTTATACATTTTTGGCGTGGGTTGTTTTGAGACATGTCCAAAATGCTTCCTTCTCCTCAAAACGTTGATACTGCTGTTGCTGCTGTGCGCGGTCTGTGTTTCCACCGGAGCGCAAGATGCCTTGCAGCTTTGGCTTCTGGCATTCCTAAAAGGCCCAAGAAAAAGCAAGAGCGCATTTTTTCATATTTAGAAAAAAAGGACCTGATTTCTGTTTATTAGCAGAGAATGCCTTCTTTCCCCTTGCTTGTGCGCAGAAACCAAACAAGGACATGTTCTCCCTAAAGCAACCCTCTCATTATTATTCATTCTTCCTCCCCGCTTTGCTATCCACACCACCAAATCATTCCCTTTTTCCTGGGCTGGAACAGATAAAAATTTTTTGGACTGCCATGAGTTTTTGGTTTTGGAAGGGGTTTTTAGAAAATCCATTTTTTGTTATTACATATTTTTTTTTCATTTCTTTAGTTGTTTGTACCCTTTTATCAACCTTTTTTTGTATTTACTGAAGCTTTTACATATTATTTTTTCTCTTTATTTTTGAAATAGACGCTTGGTCGTTTTTTTCTTTATTTCATTCCAGTATACCCGCGACAGCTAGCTTGTGAAGCGCAGAGTTGAGTTTCGCCACTCTTCTTGATACACATTTCTTTTTCGGGTTACGCAACAAAGAATATAATATTACAGGGTATGTAATAAGCAAGAGCTGATTTTTCTTTCTTTTTTTTTTCTTACGTTGCACTATTTAGCATGCTGTTCCTGTTTTAGAAAGTGGTGCAATAAGCCTCGTACACCTATCGTTTGACATATTTAGCAGCAGCAGCAGCAGCAGCAGCAAAAAATGATAACTATTTGTTCCTCCACCGCTATAATTTCACACACACGGCTTTTGTACAAAAAGAAAGCCCAAAAAACAACAACAATAACAACCGACAATTCTACCTATTAAAAGAAGCACAGACTGAGATGGAGCGCCACAGCTGTCTGTATCCATAGCAGACAAAACACCGATATGAGCGAGAAAAAAAGAGAAAAATGGGCAACTTTTGTGAAAAAAAAGTAGAAAAATGAAAAAGCTTGGGATAGAATCCAGCAAGCTGTTTGCTCTGCCATTACATTTTATTTATTTGTTTTTCTATTTCTCTTTCTCTTTCTCTCTCTTTCATTTCGGCTCTTGCTCATATTCATATTCTTTCCCTTGCTTCTTGTCCTTCTATTTTGTTTTTGTTTTGTTTCTCTAGGGGACTTGTTGCACATAAGCTTTTCTTTGTTTACTTTGTTTTTCTGTACACCACCGCTGTTTACTGGTCTATAGTCAGTCCATTCGTCGGTTCCTTTATTAAACCCACCAAACGCTAATACACTTTTTTACTTTGTTTGGCTTGGAGCATCATCCATTTGTTTTTTTTTCTGTTTACTTCAACCTCTTTTCGCCTATAGAAAGCATTCTCTCCCCTTCTGAGGAGTATAGTAAACTCTATATCTTAGACAATGGGCTCGAATAACTATTATAACAATGGCACATTTGACAGCCAAAATAATAATAATAATCAGCAGCAGCAGCAATACAGCCAGCAGTACGAGCAGCACGCAGCAACAAACAGCGACGGCTTCGATGGGGTGCTTTCTGGAAGCAACACTCAGGCGGGCGGCAGCAGCGCAGTCGGCTACTTTGGGTTGACAGAACACAACAACAGCAGCAGCGGTGTAGCAGGCGGAGTCGAGCTGGAGCTCATGTCGAACACCAGCTCCAATACGCGCAACGACGCAGTTCGCGACCGCCTAGACCATCGGACGGCATCGGATATCTCATCGTCACACGGCGCCAGCAATGGACCTCACAATGCAGAACAGCCGCTGATTTCGGGAGAGCCGCTGCTGCAGGGCATTGGCGAGGTGCCCGTGGGAACGCCCGAGAAGCGCACTACTGGCAAGGACGACACCAAGCATATTCACAGAAGACGCAAGCCCAAAAAGGGGTCGTATGACGAAGACGATGACGACGACGATGCTCAGGCAGGCGCTTACAGCTCGTACCAGGCACCGCAGAGAACCAGGTCGCTTGTGCGTCCCGAGCGCGCAGTGAGCGGCGGCGGCGTTGCTGGAACTGGCCAAGCTGGCGGCAAGCAGAGCGTGCTTACTCGGTCGGGCACTGCGTCGAGGGCGAGAAACAGCACCAGCGGCGGCATGCG
The DNA here is from genome assembly GCA_027478445.1 of Coemansia asiatica. Lineage (NCBI taxonomy): Eukaryota > Fungi > Kickxellomycota > Kickxellomycetes > Kickxellales > Kickxellaceae > Coemansia > Coemansia asiatica. The sequence continues at coordinate 14,674 of JANBOH010000110.1, read as the reverse complement.
GCAGAGACGCAAGCAGCAGCAGGTGGTTGCAGCAGCTGCGCGGCGCAAGCGGTGGTGCCCGCATCCGTGGCAGACCTACTGCCGCGTGGTGACGTTCTGGGCGCCCGGACGCGTGCTCAAGTGCTTTGGCATGGCCGAGCCAGCTGTGCAGATGGCGTGGCGCGAGAAGATGGGACTTGTCAGCATTATTCTTGCAATTATGGCTGTAATTGCCTTCCTGACCTTTGGCCTGCAGCAAGTGCTGTGCGGTCTCTCTGGAAAGCAGACTCGTATCAAGTGGAACGAGGTTGGCAACGGCTATGCTGTTGTCAATGGCCGTGCCTACGACATCACAAAGTTCAAGCATGCAAAGGCCACGCCCTGGACCGGCGGTGCTGGCGCAAACATCATGGGCGAGCCGGCTAATGCAGGCGGCAAGGACCTGAGCTTTTTGTTCCAGAATCCGAACAGCGCATGCAAGGGCGTGCTGCAGTACGACTCGGGCATGCTGGATGCCAAAAACAACGTGGTCAACGTGTTTCCCTGCGTGTACTACAACAACACAAAGGCGATCTCGCTTAACCAGATCCCGAACAACCAGGGCTGCCATAACACTGCAGCTGGGCGTCGTGCGCTAGCAGCGCTTCCAAACACGCCTATCCAGTACTCGTGGTCAGATGTGCACTCGCAGTCCAACCTGGTTGTGTTCAACGGCGCAGTGCTGGATCTTCTGCGTGGCCAGTTTCTGCTTAGCGGCGTCAAGGTGCCCTCTGAGATGGAGGATCTGATCAAGGGCTCGATGCGCGGCAAGGACATCTCTCTGCATCTGCCCAGCGGCTTCAAGAAGCAAGTCGGAAACTGCATGCTGGATCTGTTCCGCGTAGGATCGATCGATGCGTCGTCGCTGGGATGCATCGCAGCAAATATCGAGCTGTATGTGTCTTTGATTGTGATTTTGGGCGGCGTGCTTGCAAAGTTTGTCATGGCCGTGTACTTTGGCTGGTTCATGGGACCGCGCCTGGGCCAGGTCAAGAAGGACACGACCCCCGAGGACCGCCGCGTGCGCCGTGACGAGATCGAGGCGTGGGCAGATGTCAACAACCACGTTGGCAAGGAGAAGCTTGAGCGCAAGTACACGGTGATGGGCAACCACCTCGGCGATACCCATGGGCGCAGCGGCGGCGGCGGTGGTGGGGGTGGTGGTGGCTTTGGCGCTGGCAATAATGGTGGTGGCAACCGCATGTCGCGCTTCTTCCCGACGACCTCGCGCTACTCGCACTTTATGCCCGGAGACGAGCCTGGCGCGCGTGACAAGGCCAAGCCCACTTCCTCGCATGCGCGTGGTGGCCGTAGTGGCGCAGGTGGCGGTGGTGGCGCTGGTGCAATGCCCCGGCACTCGGCGTTTTTCTCGGACCATCGGGCCAGCCAGTTTATCCCCGACGACGCACCGGCCATGGAAATTCCGTCTCAGCTGGTTCTGCCTCCGCCGCAGAATCCGCCTGCAGTTGCATCGCCGTTCAACTTTGAGCTAGCCTACACGCTTCTGCTAGTCACTTGCTACTCGGAGGGCTCGCACGGCATCCGCACAACGCTGGACTCGCTGTGCGGTACAGACTATCCAGCATCGCACAAGTGCCTGTTTATCATCTGCGACGGCCTGATCAAGGGAGCCGGTGAGGAGATGTACACGCCCGACGTGTGCCTGTCGATGATGACTGACTTTGTGATTCCGCCCGACCGCGTGCAGCCGTACTCGTATGTCTCGATAGCGCAGGGCGCCAAGCGGCACAACATGGCCAAGCTCTATGCGGGCTACTACGCGCCCAACGAGCTGTCGCCCGAGCACGCGCGCAACAACCGCGTGCCGATGATTCTGGTGGTCAAGTGCGGCACGCCCGAGGAGGCCAGCGAGGCTAAGCCTGGCAACCGCGGCAAGCGCGACTCGCAGATCATCCTGATGAGCTTCTTGCAGCGCGTCATGTTTGACGAGCGCATGACCGAGCTGGAGTACGAGCTGTTCAATGCAATGTGGAACGTCACGGGCGTCACGCCAGACAACTTTGAGATCGTGCTGATGGTCGATGCCGATACAAAGGTCTATGTCGACAGCGTCACTGTGATGGTCAAGGCGATGGTCGACGACCCGTCGATCATGGGCCAGTGCGGCGAGACCAAGATCGCAAACAAGACCGACTCGTGGGTCACGATGATCCAGGTGTTCGAGTACTACATTGCGCATCACCAGGCAAAGGCATTCGAGTCTGTGTTTGGTGGTGTCACTTGTCTTCCAGGCTGCTTCTGCATGTACCGCATCAAGGCGCCCAAGGGCCAGCACGGCTACTGGGTGCCGATTCTGGCAAACCCAGACATTGTGGAGAACTACTCGGAGAACGTCGTCGATACGCTGCACAAGAAGAACCTTTTGCTTCTGGGCGAGGACCGGTACCTGTCGACGCTGATGCTGCGCACGTTCCCCAAGCGCAAGATGATGTTTATTCCGTCGTCTGTGTGCAAGACCATCGTCCCTGACGAGTTCAAGGTGCTTCTGTCGCAGCGGCGTCGCTGGATCAACTCGACCGTGCACAACCTGGGTGAGCTCGTTCTGGTCAACGACCTCTGCGGCACATTCTGCCTGTCGATGCAGTTTATGATCTTTATGGATCTGATCGGCACGCTGGCGCTGCCTGCGGCAATTGCATTTACCTTCTATGTCGTGATTATCTCGACGTTTACGCGGCCCGTGCCCTGGCTTCCCTTGGCGCTGCTGGGCGTGATTCTGGGACTGCCAGCGGTTTTGATTGGCCTGACATCGCGCAAGCTGGTGTATATTGGCTGGATGCTTATCTATCTGTGCTCTCTGCCCATATGGAACTTTGTTCTGCCGACCTATGCGTACTGGCACTTTGACGATTTCTCCTGGGGCCAGACGCGCATGGTGCAGGGCGAGGGCAAGGACAAGGGTCACGGCGAGGGCAACGGCGAGTTTGATTCGTCGCAGATCGTCATGAAGCGTTGGTGCGACTTTGAGGCCGAAAAGCGCCGCAAGACCCAGGTCATCCTGGGCTCAGTGCCCAGCCTAGCTGCTCTAGCTGTGTCCTCGAGTCGCGAAACACCCTCACTCGGCTCGCGCCAGTCGCGAGTCATGGTTGCGTCGCGCCCAGTGTCGATAGCCAACTCGGGCTCATCGCACCGGGTCAACGAGTCGCCGCGTCTGCAGACATCCGACTCCGCCGACCAGCTCATCTCGACTGTGGGTCAGGCTGCGGTACTGCAGATGGCGGCCAGCAAGATCGACGACTTGGATGCGCATGCTGCGGCCGGCTCGATCGAGCGTCTGGGATACATGACGCCGAATATTATCCCCGTGCTTGCGTCGCAGGGTCTGCAGCAGAGTTTGGCGCGTGGGTCCTCGGGCATGCTTTCTGGTCTGGCCACGCCAACCGGTGCTGCGTATCCGCCGTCGTCGTTCTATAGCATCGGCAATGGGCCCATGTCGCCTGAGTCGCCGTCCTACGCCAACTACTCGGCCAATTACTCCGATGCTTCGTCTGCTGGCGTGCCAGCCGTGCCTGCCATTCCGCAGCAGTACGCGCCGTCTTCGTCTCCTCGCTCGCAGCGTAGCCGCGAAGACACGTCTGCGCCCTCAAGCGGCGAAAAGAGCACGCTCTAAATCTCCTATTTTTTTAATAACTTTTCTGTGGAATATTCTTTTTCTTAAAAAAAAATCACACGTTTATTTATCTTTAATATCAGCTATGTGAACCCCATTTTTTTATTCAGTCAGGATCAGCGCGGCGCTCGGTGCCAGGCCCAGGTCCTTCAAAGTCTTGGAGTCGTCGTGCGAGCCAAAGTCCTTTCGGGGAAACGACAGCGAAAGCTTAAAGTGGCTGCTCAGCTCAGGAACCGCCTGCTTGATAAACGCCCTCACATCGTTGAGCGTCTGCGAGGCCTCGAACACGTGCGTCAGAGGCGCGACCTGCTTGTCCGACTGCAGCATCGGTCTAATCTGCAGCCTGGCCTGGCTGCCAGTAGCCGCCACACGGGGCACGCCAGCCTGTATCATCGACACAGCTTGGACAGTTTCGTCTCTATTAACCCCGTCTCTCTCGGCTTTTTCCTTGGCCAACCTCGCCGCGCGGTCTCTCTTATCCTGCTCGATCTGCTGCTTAATCCGCTGCGCAGCCCTCTTATCATCTTCCTTCTCCCTCCTCTGTTTCTCCAAATCCCTCTTCACCTGCTCCTCCTTCAACCTCTCCTGGTTCTCCGCCATATCCTGCCCCGCCTTCCGTCTAATCAACTCGTTCTTCCTCTGCTCCTCCTTCTCTATATCCTCACGCTTCCTTCTCTTCTCCGCTATTTTTTTCTGCACCTCCTCTAGCTTGGCCTTTTTTTCTTCCTCGCTCAAGGGCTTGACGGCTTCGGTGCTCTCGGAGAAATCTGAGTGCCCCGATTTCGTACCGTGGTATTGCGCCAGATCCAGGTTGGCAAACTGCTTGCCGCACTCGTTGCACACCAAAGATAGAGCATCCTGTGGAGACAAGGTCCCCGCTGCAGTTTCAATTGGGGTCTCTGCTGCTACCTCGGGCGTTTCGCTGATGGGGTCGTCGATATCCGCGTCGTTGGCATGTACTTCCAGCCAGTCTAAAGCCTGTTGCAGGCCGCTGTTGTTGGTAGCTCTCAGTGCCTTCTCCCTAAACAAAAATAAAATAAAAAGAATGTCTTATTGGATTATTTAGTATAAATGTTATTATAATCCCCCCAGCTGATATTAAAAACATTTTCTTTTCTTTTTTGTTTGTTTGTTTGTTTTTTTGTTTGTTTACTTACGCGCGTAGGTCGGAAAACCCAAATTCAAGTAGTGTCACCTTGTCAGACATGATTCAAAATGATGTTACAAAAAAAAACAAGTTTCTCTTAAAGAGTAAAGGAATTCAATAAATGTATTTTGAAAAAGAAAGAAAAGGAGTTTTCATGACAAATGTTTTTTTTTTGCATACAAAAAATGAGACTATTTTTTAAAGCCCAGAATATCCATTTATTATATTTTTTTGCATAATTTTGAAAGACTAAAATGAAGGAAAAGAAAAAGATGACGACGTCATTGATGCAGTTAATCCAGGAAAATAAAAATCTAATCTCAAATTTACTTGTTTTTCTTTTTTACTTTTTTTTTGCGTTCCAGTAACAATCCCAAACAGAGATTACATTTGCTTCAAGGCAAATCATTTAATCATTTTCATTGCGACAACAATAACAACAATAACAACGGGAACTTGTTTTCACAATACGATAATCTATTGTGAAGGCTGTGCGATATTTTTTTTAAAAAAAAAAGAATCAACAGGTTTATTAAATTTTTATAAAAAAAAAAATAATAAATTGACCGAAGTCCGATATCAAGATGCATTTCATATTCTAAAAATAACAATTGTTTAAATTGTATCTTGTGGTCAAAACTGCGGCCACCATATATACAAAAAAGAAAGAAATATTAAAATCAGCACGAGGTTGTCCAACACAAGAGTGTGTGACATGTCACGTTCGCATAAAAAAGATTTAATTTTTTCCTCGTGAAAACAATATAAACAACTAAATCATTGTTTATATATAAACGAGAGAAAAAACAATCATTGTCATCATATTTTACTCGCCTTTTTTTTGCATTTTTCCGTTTGTTATTTATGTAAATGTTTAAGGAGCAAATATTTTTATTTTGAAGATTAAAGTTTCATTCCCAAACAATTGCCATTTATGTAAAGTTTCTTTGTAAAAAATAATAATAATAAAACACTTTTACATTAATTTTCATACTTGTTTTTATCATCATTTTTATTTTTAAACACGGAAACAAGATACCAGAAAGCAAAAGTGGAAATAACAAAAAAATAAAATAAAATAAAATAAGCGACTTTCACTCTTGAAATCACCATTTTTGTTTTTCTTTTTTTTTTTAACCGAGATCGTCTGTTTACCAGCCACAAACAAACAACAAAAAAAAAGTAAATCCTTATTAACATCTGATCGTTTTTTTCTTTATCGAACAAAAAAAAAAACAAAACAAATCTAAAATACAAAAACAGAACAAAACAAAACAAAACAGGCCAGAGAAAAAAAAGCGGAGAAAAATAAAAATTGATAAACTAGAGGATAAGTAAAAGTTTGATAAATATTTTGTTTTAAACCTATTAATATAAAAAAGTATTCAATACACTCCGGTTTGCTTTTCTTTATACATCTTTTTCACTTTTCTTCACATATTCATTTTAACAATTAAAAAATGAGTTATTTTCCGCTCACCTTTATTTTATATTATTTTCATAGTCTTTTCATCAAACAAGCATAACACTCGCCACACCTTTTTTTTTCTCCTCAGAACAAAAAAAAACCTTTTTTTATATATATACATAATATACATATCAAAGCAAAATATTAAATAATGCATTCCTGTAGCTATTCTTTACATCATCTGTTTCAGTCAAACGAACCACAGCAATGTTTCTTATGCTTTCATATATTCGGTAGCGTTGAAGAGGTTAAAGACCACATTGTTTCTGTCCATTTTTACCCACCTTTAGAATAAAAAAACTATAAAGTTTTATTCAAGTAAAAAAGAATTTTGCACATACTATTTAGTTTATAAAAATAAAAATTTTTTGTATTCAAGTAAAAAAAAAAAGAAAGAAAATAAAATTGTAAATGTCGAAAATTTTTTTCTTTAGCGATCAACTTCGCCAAATACAAGATCCATAGTACCAATAACTGCAACAACATCAGCAAGCAGCGCATTCTTCATAAAGACGTTGATAGCGCCCAGATGGTAGTAGCCTGGTGCACGAATATGACATTTGTAAGGACGCGCGGAGCCATCAGCAATCATATAGATGCCCATCTCACCCTTTGGAGCCTCAACAGCAGTATAGGTCTCGCCAGCAGGAACATTGTAGCCCTCAGAGAATAGCTTGAAATGATGGATAAGCGCCTCCATGTTCTGCTTCATAGCATCGCGAGGAGGCGGTGAAATCTTCCAGTCATCGACCTTGTAAGGTCCCTCGGGCATCTGATCAAGACACTGCTTGATGATCCGGATGCTCTGGCGCATCTCCTCCATGCGGATCAAGTAGCGATCAAACACATCGCCCTTGGTTCCAATAGGCACATCAAACTCCATGCGGTCGTACACCTCGTAGGGCGCCGACTTGCGAATGTCATAGCGAATACCAGTCGACCGCAACATCGGTCCAGTGATTCCCCACTCCAAAGCCTCCTTGGCCGTGATCTTGCCCACATCCACGGTACGAGCAAGCCAGATGCGGTTCGAGGTAACCATTTCCTCGACCTCGTTCAAGCGATCAGGGTACTGCTCGGCCCACTCGTAGATGTCCTGCAGAAGACCGCGTGGGAGATCCTGGGCCACACCACCAGGACGCACGTAAGCCGAATGCATACGCGCTCCGCACACGCGCTCGTAAAACTCCATGCACCGCTCACGCTCCTCGAACAGGTAAAGGAAAGGAGTAAGACCACCAACATCCATCACATGCGACCCAACAGCCATGCAGTGGTTAAGGATACGAGTGATCTCGGCAAACAGCACTCGGATATACTTTGCTCTCAGAGGAACCTCGATGTTCAGCAGCTTTTCTACAGCCATCGAGTAGACCTCTTCGTTGACCATCATCGAGCAGTAGTCCAGACGATCCATATAGGGGAGTGCCTGTAGGTAAGTACGGTATTCCATAAGCTTCTCTGTACCACGGTGCAAAAGGCCGATATGCGGATCGGCATTAAGGATGGCTTCACCGCTGAGCTCCAGAATAAGACGCAGCACACCGTGAGCAGCTGGATGCTGGGGTCCAAAGTTGATCGTATAGGGCTTTAGCTCGGTCTTTGCCTCGACCGACGAGCTGACCTGAGGTCCAGGCCACTTATCAGGGCTAATAGACATCGGGGTAGCCCATCCAGGTGGCACGGTCTTTGTGCTTTCCGGATAATAAAACGTTTCCTTGGGATCCGTCTCATAAGGAGTATGCCCTTTTACTGGCTCCGATGAACCGCTGGCACCGCTGCTAGCAAACTGTCTGCTAAAGCCCACCAGAGGCATCGTTGCCATCCGTGGCCCCATCCGCTGCTTTGCAAACAGCGCCGGACGCGACGCATTCAACAGGTTCCGGAACGCTGACATAATTTAAAGAAAAAAAATACTACGTTTAACAAGGTAAAAAAGAGATTTTGTGCAATTAAAAGATTGATTCAATAGCTGGTTCTGTAAATTCGCTTTTTTTTTAAATATACAACTGAAGGATTTGCTCTATAACAGCACTGGCATACCTCGTCCACCCTATATCTAAAAAAAGTATATATATGCGCCTAAACCCGTTCCTTAAAACAAAAATATCAATTCTTTATTCGATTTAAACGACAAATTCAAGATGAGTAAAGCATACAATAAAAAAAGTAGAGATGCTAAGCGAGAAAAAAAAAAAAAATAAAAAGAGGTTTAAAATGGGTATAAACTGTTGTACAGCTTGCCGTTTTTCTCTATCTTTATCACAGATTTGAAAGATTAAATCTTGAAATGCGACTCGGCTCGATCAGAGCCATATATAAAAAAAAACCCTCTTTACCATATCGATTGATTCAAGCGAGCAAAATGACTAAAAAAAATTGGCGTATTCACATTTTAAATTTTATTGTTGAGAGAGAGCCAAACAATTTACTGAAAATACTCTTCCAAGATCCGCATTGTGAAATCCAACAGCGTCTTATACTTTGATCCCTCTCTAGTCATAGCGCTGCGGATAGGCGACTTTAACGGAGCCTCAACGATGACATTCAAGCAAGCAAAAACAAGGGCATCAAGGACACCTGGCTTTATTCCCGAAAAATATTTCCTCTCGCCCAAAAGCACCACCAAGGAATCCAAGGCCCTAAAGGCGTTTTCGTAAATCACATCGCCATCCAATGCCGAGCCATACTCGGGCAGCCCCGTCTGCAGCTTTCTCGAAGTATGCAGACGCTTTTGCCATCCCAGAAAATACCTGACAATCATGGGATACGATCCCAGATACTTTTGCCATCCGATGCTGTCGAAACCCTCAGGATCGATCCAGGCAAGGTACTCGGTAACAGGAATTAGATTGTTCTCAACCATAGTCAGATAGACCATTTCGTCGGCCAGTTCTGACTCACCTAAAACACCCTGTTCTCTTAGATGGCTCTCGATTCCACGGGCATCCAGGGCTAACGAGTCTGGAAGCAATAGATATGGAAGCTGATTATTTGGAGATGCCTCTGGCTCGCTCGAATACTTTATATCCGCTTTAAAGCCCACAAAGCGAAGAAGCGCCAGGGTTGACATACTCTTTACGTCGCAGGATGGTGATGCGCTGGACTTTTGTGTTAAAGGTCGATGTATGTAAAGCTGCGGACTGTCTATTGTCTCTGGAGTAAAGAATGAGCGGTTTATACGCAATGGGAATTGCGTAAATGATATAGCTTTCAGAATCTCTCGAAGAGGTGCCTCTGGAGTAGCCATATTATAAAAAAAAATAGATATATAGCAAAAGTAAAAAAAAATGAAGAAAGAAATTTTAATGTTAGGTTAAAGCACAGACCTGGTTTCCATTTCTGGGCAGTCCAAAAGAGTTGCACAGAGTATGTTTGTGCCATCGGCTCATTAACCATCCTTTTATGGGAAACCAACACGGACATTTTTTTGTTATTTTTTGTCAAAGAGCCGAAGAGTGACATTTTCGCTTACTAATGGCATTGTTTAAAAACTTTTTTTTTACACACATATTTTCTTTTCCATTTTCAATATCTCTAACATTTTTTTACTTCTATTAGAATCCTTTTTTTTCGTAATAGCATTAAGTAAACGTCTTTAAATTATCCATGGCTTCTCTCGACAATACCGACTCGCAAGTCTACTCTTCAGTTCAAGACTACTATGGCAAAGTTCTGGAATCAAGCAGCGACCTGAAGACCAACGCATGCACAGCAGGCACAAAGCCTACGCCCTACCTCTGCAAGATCATCTCGACCATCCCCAAGGCAGTCAACGACAAGTTCTACGGCTGCGGAAACCCTATTCCTCTAGGAATCCAGGGCCTAGACCTTCTCGATCTTGGCTCCGGCAGCGGCCGCGACTGCTATCTAGCGGCTTCGCTCGTAGGCCCCAGGGGGTCTGTAACTGGCGTCGACATGACCGACGAGCAACTGCAGACTGCGCGCGAGAACATCGAAGAGTATGCAAAGACGCTTGGATACAAGCCCAACATGCGGTTCCTCACCGGATATATCGAGGACTTGAAGCAGACGGGTGTTTCTGATTTGTCTGTGGATATCTGTATCTCGAACTGCGTGGTAAACATGTCGCCGGACAAAAAGTCTGTGTTCAAGGGCGTGTATGATGCATTGCGCGAGGGAGGGGAGTTCCATTTTTCCGATATGTATGCTGATGCAAGGGTTTCTTCTGAAGCACGCAAGCACAAGATACTCATTAGCGAAGGCATGGGCGGATCCCTGTATGTAGAGGACTTTGAGCGGATAGCTAAGGAGGAAATAGGCTTTGTCCAGCCCAGGGTTCTGGCTATATCGCATATCAGGGTATATGACCAGCAGCTGCAGTCAATGGTGGGCGATACAAAGTTTTATTCCATTACTTACCGGTTGTTTAAACTGCCTGAAAATAATAGCGAGTCAGAAAATTTGACTCAATCTGTTGTTTACAATGGCCTAATTGATGGGCAGCCTGATCGCTATGTACTGGATATCAACAATACTTTTAACCACGATGAGCCCTGTGTTGTGGACCCTGATACCCTGAAGATACTCAAGCATTCATGGCTAAGCAAGTACTTTTCATTTGTACCCGCTCAAAAAGATAACTGTGGCTCTGAGTCAGCAAAGCAAACTGCTAGAGTTTCAACTACAGAGTTGATGCGCGAAGCCTATGAAAAGAGCGAAAAGAAATGTTGTGGTAGCAAGCCATCGTCATGCCAGTAAAACCTTAAAAACAAAATTATATTTTTTCTTTTAAAATTTATGGTAATTATTTTTAATGACATGAGAAAAAAAAAACAAGATGTCCTTGTGTAAACCACACCACTTTATAACAAGTTAAAAACATTGGATTTTTTTTAGTTTATTTTTCTAAAATTATACAGTAAAAAATCGGACGATTTTATAAACACAGGAAAAAAAAGTATGTTAAAATTAAAATTAGTCCTTTGCTTTCTTTTTCATTTTTTTTTTTATTTTAGGCTCGTGACTAATGTAGCACAAAAAGTAACAAGCAAAAAAAAATACACATATCACATATATAAAAAAAGACCAATTCCATCAAAATCCTTCTCAACAATCTTTTCTTTACCATTATTTTTTTTTTACAACTTGAAACACTCATTTTCTACTCTTTTTTATTTAAAAAATTATAATAATCTATAGTATTCCCTATGTGCATTGCCTTTTTAGCTACAGAAAATAGCAGCAACACTGCAGGCTACGACTTGGTGGTAGCATTCAACCGCGACGAGTATTTCAGTCGACCAACGCAGGGATTCCACATATGGCAAGACAACCCATCCATCTACGCGCCGCAGGATCTCCAACCACCCAACCCCTCCTACCGAGGCTCCTGGATCGGCATCAACAAGCAGGGACGCATGGCATTCCTGACCAATTTCCGCGAAGCCACATTCCACCACGACTCGATGATATCCCGCGGCGCACTAATACGCGATTTCCTAATGGAAGCACCCAAGACTCCGGCCAACGGATATCTGGTTAAAGGACCTCGGTATGCTAGGGAATATGCGCAGATGATATATAACGAGAGACACAGGTACGACGGATTCAGCCTCGTTTTGGTTGATATGAAGGCGAGGCCTGTGGAGATATACTATGTGACCAACAGAGGATATGTGGATAACAAAGGAATCGTTAAGGCTATTGGTCAAGGGAAATCGGTTGTTGGGATATCCAACTCGGTTGTTGATGAGCCGTGGCCAAAGGTCATTCGAGGTAAGAGGGAGTTTGAACGGATATTAGGGGATGCTGCGAAGAAACATGGTAAGGATGACCGGGGGTTGGTTGAGGAGCTCATGAGGCTGATGAGAGACAAGGGGTGCGAGTTTCCGGTGCCTGAGCGCATCGATGATCTGAAACAGCATATGTTTATTCCAGTGGTCGATGGTTTGGGCGGCGATATCGCTCCTGGCGCTTATGGCACTAGATCGACTGCCGTCGTATTGCTTCGCAACAACCTGTTGACTGTGGCCGAGCGCGAGTATACTGTTGAATCGTCATCACTGGCCCAATCTTGCAGCTCGGACGCTGAAAATGACAACTCTAATGAGCCTGTAAACATCGGTGTCTTTGAGATATCATAGAAAAAAAAAGACAAAAGATAATAATATATTTAATTGTCATTTATTCACTTGAAAATAAAAAATATATTATATATTCTCTTAATTATTCGACTGGCTCGAATGCCACTAGGCTTTTGCCTGCATCTACAAGGTCGCCAACGGCATAGTAGACCTCGGAGACCTTGCCAGAAGTGGGAGCCCGAATCACATGCTCCATCTTCATGGCCTCAAGGACGACCAGCGGCGTGTCCTTTTCCACGGCAGCACCAGCCTCAACGAGCACCTGCACGATCTTGCACGACATGGGCGCAGTCACCGATGACAGGCTTCCACCAGCGGATCCGGCCTCGTCAGCATGCTCAAAGTCTGGCAACACAGCCTTGAATTTCGTCGACTTGCCATCAGCAAACACTATCAACAACTCCTCTGCTACAGCTGATGCTCGGCTAAAGACAACAGAGGCAGTACACAGCCTGTCTCCAAGCAGCACGCTCAGGTTGCCGCCATATTCCTTGGGCGTCCACTCGGGCAAAGTGCTGTTATATTCAGACAGAACCTCGCCAAATTCTTTCAGCACTCGTACAGATGCTGCATTGACCTCGACTTGGAAAGACTGATCATTGACAGCTACGCCGATGCTTTGAGTAGCAGATGAGTTGATCCTGAAGGCATCGGTAGCTGCCCACGGCGACTGCTTGCCTCCCTTTGTCTGCGCACTAGCTGATATCGCAGAGTCGGCAATAAGCGCTAGCCCAGCAAGAGCTATTTTCTCTGCATCGGGAGTCTTGGATGCTGTTTCCGTAAACAGCTCCTCGCGATGCTTGTCGATATAGCCAGTCTCGACTTTACCAGCTGCAAAATCCGGCGATGCAGCCAGATTGCTTAGAAACCCAATGTTGGTATGGACTCCTGCAACCTGATAAGCAGCGAGAGCACTGCGCAGTTTCCGCAAGGCATCTGTACGGTCGTCGCCATGCACCACGAGCTTTGCAATCATCGGGTCATAGTGCACAGATATCATGTCTCCGGTGCGAACGCCCGTCTCTATGCGAACATCCGATGACGCTGGCGGCGGCTGGACATGCAAAAGCCTTCCAGTGTCTGGCAGAAACCCAGCCTCTGTGTTCTCCGCATAGATGCGCGCTTCAAACGCATGGCCAGTACACTTGATTTCGTCTTGCAGCATAGGAAGACGGTTGCCAGCCGCTACCTCCAGCTGCCAGCGCACAAGATCCGTGTCGGTGATCATCTCAGTAACCGGATGCTCGACTTGCAATCTGGTGTTCATCTCCATAAAGTAGAACTGCTGCGTAGCCGTATCCATGATAAACTCGACTGTGCCCGCTCCGACATATCCAACAGCCTTGGCCGCCTGCACAGCCTTGGCACCCAGTTCTTGACGAACATCGGCTAGCAGCCCGGGAGCAGGCGCTTCCTCGATGATCTTTTGATGACGTCTCTGCACCGAGCAATCGCGCTCAAACAGATGCACAGCGTTGCCCAGAGTATCTGCAAACACTTGGACCTCCACATGCCTTGGCGTCGTCAGATACTTCTCGACCAACACCCGGTCGTCTCCAAACGATTTTATAGCCTCGCGACGCGACGACTCCAACATCATGTCAAAGTCCTCTGGTCGCTCGACAATACGCATGCCCTTGCCACCGCCTCCAAGCACTGCTTTAATCAATACTGGATATCCGATTTCAGCCGCCCGCTCGCGCAAAACCCCCTTATCTTGCTGCTCGCCATGGTACCCGGGCACCACAGGAACCCCAGCCTCCTGCATGATCCGTTTGCTCTCGGACTTTGATCCCATTGCCCTGATGGCCTCTGCCGGCGGACCTATAAATGTCAGCCCGGCATTTGCCAATTGATCAGCGAATCCAGCGTTTTCAGACAAAAAGCCATAGCCTGGATGAATCGCCTGAGCGCCCGTCCGATGCGCTACATCGATGATCCTGCCAGCCTGTAAGTAGCTGTCTGCTGCTGCTGCTCCGCCGATAAGATACGCCTCATCGGCTAGCTTTACATGCAGGCCATTGCGATCTGCTTCGCTGAAAACAGCTACTGTCTGGATCCCTAGCTTTCGTGCTGTATGCATTACTCGGCAGGCTATTTCTCCGCGATTGGCAATCAGTATTTTGTCGAAAAGTGGCTCGCTTCGGGTCTCTTCCACCTGGATGTGTTTGGCGCTACTGGATGCAGCAGAATAGAGTCGGGTTATCGTACCCAAATGCCCTGGAAACGGTTTGCCTTTGGAAACAGATGTCAAACGTAGATAGGGAACACGCAACATGGACATACTCCTATTGTTTTTTTTT